>PVIA01001422.1:67500-180563 GCA_004024845.1 Tonatia bakeri
AAGAAAAAATTTTCAGCTGCAGACCTGTTTTTAAACAAGTCCTATTCAGTGGAAGTTGAAGGCTCTCTTTAGTATAAGGTAGTTGGCTCCACCAGGGCATTTGACCTCAAATCTAACTATCATAAATAAAGAACTGAAGCAGAACGTAAATTACAATGCTGACACAGAGCTTTGCTTTGCTAGTTTCAGGTCAAAATACAAACTCAAATCAGGAGACAGTACCTGCGTTTTCTGGGAATTGGTTATAATTTTGTATATCCAGGTAATCCCAGGAAATCTTCCAGGTGATTACTCTTAGCTTATTAAAAACATTACAAAGCAAAGGAACATCTAAATAGTCTGCGTGTGTTCCGCACATGTCTTGCGGCAGCACCATTTTGACTTGCTTCAGCAAAATGAAATCTTTTCCGTTCAAGGATGCTTTCTTCTTCATCATGTCATCATGTGGCTATCATTACCACCATTATGACTGCCACAATTATCTGAATATTTAATAAGTGTACATCTAATGAGCAACATTAAGCAGTGGAAGCATGAAAAACCTCCCTCTCATTAGCCAGAGCGAGTTATCAGAGTTAATCAACAACTGATGGCTGTAGTTTGTTCCTACTCCTATTGCATCAGCTTTGTGGACGCCATGTGATTCGGGAAGATTGCTTCCTATACAAAGGGGGCTCTGGGATGTTATGGCTTCTTGGAATGGGGTCAATGCTGTCTCTCATGAAATTCTATGCTTGCCCTGGCTGGGCAGCTCAGTTGGTTAGAGCGTCATCCTGATACAGAAAGGTTTCAGGTTTGATCCCTGGTCAGGACACACACAAACATCAACCAATGAGAGCACACTTAGTGCAATAACAAATCAGTGTTTCTCTATCTTTCCCTCTCCCTTCCTCTTTCTCTAAAATCAACAAATAAATTTTTAAAATTAAATAAATTCTACTCTGTCTCTTCCAGAAACAGTCTTAGAAAAACAGTTAGTTTTTGAGTTGGAATCATGAGGCAGTAGCAGGGGGGATTACATGCAAATAACCAACAGGGTTGTTTCTTATACTGTACTAACTGGTCGGGGACTATAGCTTTCACAATATTCTCGGTGCTAAGAACAGACCTAAAGAGTGTTAATGCTACTGATGGCAAGTTTCTGACCTACCTTTAGGGTGCATTATACTATTTAGAGCACTGTTTGGAATACTGCAGGAGAAATGTCTGAAGAACGGAGGCTGAAGGGACACTGGCTTTAATTTTAATTTCTTCTGAATTCAATCACCTTTTAAAATCCCAAGCGTACACATTATTCTAGAAAGAGAGAAATAATTATGGAAGTGTTCCAGTCACCACTTCATGTGACCAGACTGCCTGCTAGAAGAAAGGCTAGGAGACAGTGCAGTGGCAAGAACATTTTGTCCTGCGTTAAGCCCTGCTTCCCTCAGAGTCTGTGTGTCAGATGCCTGGTACCCCAGTTCTTTGGGAGGGTGAGCCAATTAGCACATTCCCTAGTCTGGAACTGTGGCTGCTGTGTATGTGATCTGCATACTGATTCAACTGAGATTTGACCTTCTGGGCCCGGAAAAACAAGAATCCCAGGTGAGAGAGCACACTGGCCTAGATTTCCCTGTCCCTTCTCCTCTCATGCATTTGCAGGCATACCGACCTCGTAGCTTTTTGTGACTAACTCCAAGATTGGAAAACAGTTCCATTTCACTTGAGGATTTAGATCAATGTATAAGATAAAAACTATTAAAAATCTTGGCTTTTACCTCCCTGTGCTAACGTCCAAAACTGAAAGCAGGTAGCTCCATGTAGTAGTGACACTCTTAGCCCACATGGGGGCAGTACTAGGTAGTCAAAAGCCTCCAGGAACTTCCAGGGCAGGCAGAGTCTGGCAGGAGACAGACGGAATGCATAAAGCAGAATCAGGTTAGTTTTTCATGAGCACAAGATTCCTTAAAGCCAATCATTATAGTGCTTTAAATGTTCTTGCTGAAAAAATTAGGAAGGAGCAATGTCTACCAATTTCCAGCTGCTGGTGCAATCACTTTCCAAGAGCTGTTGGGGAAAATTTTTGATTGATGACTCCATTTAACACTACTTTTACACACACAATGTGAAACAGACAAGCCATTGTTATCAGGTTATCAAATGAGGGTCTAGGTTTGTTTGGAAGGGTCAAAGTATCTCTTAGGTATAGATTTTTATTTTCTTATTGTCTGATATGATTAGCTGCTGTTTGATAAAATTTCAAATACAGAACTTCTAGGGAAGCTGGAAAAGTAAACCTATGTTCGTTGCAGGTGGAAATTTACCAGTATATTTAGTGCATGGAGGTTATCCATGGCTTACTGATACTGAATAAGCCTGCTTCAGACTGGTTGCTTTAAATGATAACAGCTACATAAATGAACAATGGTGTAATTACCTATTCATCTGATCTGAAGAGGTTTCAAGTGTTGGGACAGGAAATCTTCTCCATTAAGCCCCTCAGGGTGGATCCTTTGGTTATTTGTTAGGCCCACTTCAGAAATTCAAGGAAAGAGAAGTTGAGCTGCATTCTCACAACCTACAATAGTACTGAAAAACAAAAAGTCACAGAGCCATTGTTTCCCTTCCTCAGAGGTGAGATGAAGTAAAATGTGCACCTTTTTGATACTGTTGTCCCATTTTAACCTTCGGAATACAAACTTGGATTTAACTGCTGAGCTCCTGGTCCTATGAGGTCACTTGGAAGCAGTGGCAAATGACTCTGTCCAGTGCGCGGACGCACAGCATTACGATGCAAGCTGGACAGCTGCTCAGAGAGGAGCAGGATCCTGTCCGCAGGATCTTGGGGAGGTAGTTTGTACCGACCAGAGCAGGAATCTGTTTCTCCTGTCATTAATGTTGACTCTTGCTGTCCTTCTCCCTCCCTGCGTACTTACTTCCTTCTTTTCCTTTCCCTGTCTTTCATCTTTTGGATTCTCTCCATCTTTGTCTTTAACTTTGTCCCCCTTTCTGCTGATACACATACCAAACATTTCATTGCACCCATGGAAACTGTTTATCCCTGAGGGAATCATTTGGTACTCAAATGGCTACAGAGCCTGTGCCAAAACAACAAGATTATTACAGAAGATTCAGTGTTTGCCTTTACATTTGTTTTCAAAATCTCATTAGCACAAAGGTTATTTCTCTCATTAAATGGTTACTTAGAGTAAGGTATATTAAAAAGCACATCTTTTTGCTCGCTTTAAAGTGGTAGTTTGGACTGGCATGACTGTCATCCCGCACCATCAGTGTTTTCAATATGGAAGAAAGCATCTGCTTTGCCTCAGTCTGGGGTTTGGTAAACACAATTTCTCTGCCAGATTTTCCTGTTCTAGTTTAGAAAATGACTAACTTGACTATGGAGTTGAACCTTGCCATAATGTTACCTTAACATCATCTGGCAAGTGGTGATACTCAAGTGTTCTGCAAAAATTTCGGCCCCAACCCCCAGCCCTTCTGGAAGTCAATACATAAGCTCCAATGACACGTAATGGAATATCATCCAATCACTTCGTCTGTGTGACTCTACTGTTTTGGTGAGCATACAGAGAAGTGAATTGCATAGACAAGGTAAGGATAAACAATAGGTTAATCTTTTTAATACCTTGGGACTTTTGCTGACTGGATTTTAATTTTCTCCTCTTCTAAAATACTAAGTAGAACTTCTAGCATGGTAACATAGTTTTCCTGTTGCTTTCGGGGGTAGAGAAGATAAGATTACGTCTAATGGAGTCCTCCTCACTTGTTGGGCCCTTCGGGGGCCCCCACATTAAAGCGGTTCTTTGAGCTCCTGTTCTGGCAGCAGTAGACTCCCACTTCTTCCAACCCCACCTACTTCCTCTTCCCAGTTCTAACTTGGTCATTAACAAGAGAGAGGAATGAATAAGGGAAAGACAAAAAGTAATTAATTCACTGAAGTGCAGCTGCAAATGAATTTTTGAAATCAATTATTAATTTTCTCTTTAATATTTCTGCATTGATACTGCTCTGTATCAGGGGATTGGGAGAGCTGCTTCACCTCACAGCAGCAATGCCCTGGGTAGAGATAGCAGCGGCATCTTGCTGCAACCAGAATGCCTCACGCTAACATGCTTCTCTCGTTCACGAGTGACGTGCCTTCTGCCAGCAGCATTTTACATACAGCATGTGGATGTTTTAAAGTTTATGGTAGGTAGAGCAGGCAGGAAGGACAGGAGCAATTGCAATAAAAGAGGGCGAATACTTTATTTTCTGTATCTTCTGGTGTCAGCCTCCAAAAATACTGAAGTGAAGGCGAAAAGCTTACCATGGATGGTGATTTTTGAGGGAAAGGTAGTAGCACAAATTCAAAATCTTTTTGCTTACGTGGGAGGGAGGAAAACGTACTGGATTGTGTAGACTGTTCGAGTAGGAGGACTGGGTGTCAACAGCCTAGAAGAGAACTATAAATCTTTGTACCTCCTGACCGGCCGTGGGCAGAGATCAGGGAGCGGCGGCAGGGCGACAGCACAGGCTGCCTGATTACCTCCCCTGGACTCTCCCTCTTCAGTCGGCTTTACACCCAGATTACAGAATGCAACTTCTATCACTCCCTTTGCTCAAATCAAATGTTATCAGGAAATCTGCTTTTCTTGACCTCTGCCGCGTGTGGTTGGAAGGTAAACCTAAGCATTATATGGAAAAACTATTTTTAGTAACGGAAAGCAACAGTACTGCTTCTGTGTTCAAAGATGTTGGCTCCAAATGGCAGAGGAATGATTGTTTCCACTTAAAGTGATTGATATGTCTACACACACTTGAGAGATAGAATTTCATTACCTATTCTTTCGGCAGGGGCTGACTGAATAGAGTTTCAAAGGAAATAGGGAGCACATTTGTATAACAGAGTACATTTTCTTCCATGAAATGAAGGGGGCGGGAGAAGGCCAATGTATATAGGAAGAAATTGTGGATTTTTAAATAATAAGAATACAGATATGGAAAGAGAGAAGGAACTACTGCCACAGAAGAATGTTCAATACACGCAGTAATTAGGCTTTTAGCGTTTTGTTCAATGACAGTAAAATATTTCTATTGGTTCACTTGCAGAAGTATTTATTTTTAAATTACCTGTAATGATTAAGCACAGAAAAATATAAGGGTTGTAAAAGGCAACCTCACAAAATTCAATTTATTCCATAATAATACTTAAGAATTAATGCTTTCATTTTGCGTGGCACTTGAAGACTTGGAGGCTAGGGTTGCTCAATATCTTGCAGATGTTTTTAAAAGAGAAAATTAAGGGATCCAAACTCTAATTTGGGGGTCAAACATAAAGGAAAACAACTTAATAAGCTCCTAAAAATGTAATGTTCCTTTATAAAACAAGAAATCCTTCTGAGACCTAAAAAATTCTGTTTTCTCTCCACTATTTTTCTCTGTTGCTGTTTGGTTGCCTCCTAAAGCCATTCTTTCCAGCAGAGCCACAGAAACCCTCAGCTGTGAAGGCGGTCCCAGCAAACTTAGCAGCCAAGCCCCATTTTGACATGTTAAGAATGGGCGTCCATAAATCTTCTCCAGCTTCTCCTGAGAAGATTAAGTCTTTCTTTTCAAGAATTTGCTAAATTTCAGGAAATGCTGTAATGTAAAAAAAAAAATGACTTGTAGATAAAGCTGAAGAAAGAGTAGGAGATAATGGAATCCTTTTGCTCCAGAACCAGAGCTGCAGGTGGGGGCGGGTCCTGAAAGCTTAGCTGCAACCAGGACGGGCAGGGGGAGATGAGAAGGAAATCCCTCTGTGTGCAGCAGCACCTGGAGGTAGGGGCAGGGCAGGTGGCAGCCTCCCAAGGATTCTCTCTGTCGTTGAAAGGGGCTTTTGTTGTTAGGATCAATCTCTTTAGAGCAAAGACGTCACAAATTAGCTTTCAACTAAGAAACTCTTCAGTAGTTGGAATTTTATTGTCCGTTCTTACACAGAGTCGGGGAGGACGACCCAGGACCAAGTCTTCTGCGATTGTGTTTTCTCACCTTCTTCTGAATAGGAAGGGCTCACTGTATTGAGTGGTACATGGAGGAGGTTTTATCTACTTAACGTGTCTCGGTCAGTTTGGGCTGCTATAGTACTATAACCTGGGTGGCTTATAAACTGTAGAAATTTATTTTCCACAGTGGTGAGGGGTGGAACCCTGAGATCAGGGTGGCAGTGTAATTAGATTCTGGCATGGCCCCACTTTCAAGTTGCAGACCTCTTGTTTATCCTCATGAAGCTACAGAGCTCTTCGGGGTCTTTCTTACAAGGTCACTAATCCCATTTGTGAGGGTTCCACCCTCCCTCCCTAACCACCTCCCTAAGGTCCCACCTCCTCATACCATTCATTGCATTGGGGGTAAGAACCTCAACATGTGAATTTTGAGAGGATGCATTCAACCTATAATTACATGAATAAGAGAAACCTAGACTGTCAGCGTAAGCAGATGAGGCATTTACTGAAAGACTACTGGGCAAGGAAGAGACCTGAAGACAGGGTTGAACAGGCTCTGGGAAAGTGAGATTCAGAGTTGCTCCAGCACAGCTAAATGAAGGTCCATTCTCACCAGGGCTGGTAATGGGGGTGACACTGTGTCAGGCATTTTCCATAAACGAGTTACTCCTCTTTGATACATCGGAATGCCAAGGAAAGGTCTTAACATGAGTCATTGCTCACCTGCAAGCTGAGGATGACATGGGTGAGGGTATAACCATCAGGGCCATGGGGAATATGGGAGCTATAGTTGTCTAAAAGACTTGCTCCCAAAAGAAGAAGGAAGGGATCTTGAAAAGCAAGAAACAAATGTATGAGAACAGGGAAATAATGGCATTACAAAGCTCAGCTTCCCAGTCAGATCATTCTGATTTGAAAAGCTGGTATTGGCAGTTGCTCCTTTTCCATGCCTTACCTTCTCTAGGTACCCTTATAACTCGTAGAGACTTAATTTACCTTTTGTTTGATGGAACAAGTGGGAAAAATGATTCTAGGAAAAAGCAGGAATGCTCCAGCAGGCACAGAGTGGTCCCACCTACCATGCTAAATTGTGTCGGCTGGGTAGATCCCTACACATTGGACACATATATCTAGCCATAGGCTCCATATCTACTGAAACACCCCAGACTTACATGGTTAACCTTCTCCTGTACTTTTGAGTGTCTATCTCCTGACTCTACCTAAAAAGGTAGTCTTGTTGTTTTAGATCATTCTGTTACCAGGATGTCTATTTAACTGCAATCTATTGGCATTAGTCTTTGCTAAAAGTTCCACAAAGTTTGGTTATGTTGGGACCCTCAGCATCTGAAGTTTTAAGATTATTTTCTAAGGCTATTGCCTTGGACAATAAATGTTTTTTCCCTCCTCTCCAGCAACTTCCAACTGTGCACACTAAGCGTGACTCATAAGAAAAGTACTTGCAACCTGATGAATTCATTCATGAAAACATGCATTTTCCATTGGGAAAAAAAATATATCTCGGTTCCACAAGTCTCTGAGCTCCTTAACTACCTATACATTCCTAAAGCACCTAATGTATGTTTAATACATAGCCATTGAATAACTAACAGTAACTCAGTTAGTAAATGAATAAGTAGTTTCTTAAGTCTGGCTGTCAACTAAATCTCATCCAGAAATGTTTAGAGGAGAAATCTTAGAGATTATCTCATCTAACTCTGTTATTTATTATAAGCTTGGGCCTAGAAAAGTTAAATGACTTATCCAAGTCCCAAATCTAATAAGTGCCAGGGCAGAAAATCGAAGTGAAATGTTCTAACTTTAAATCCAGTCCTGTTTCCACTATAACATCCAGGTAATTCATGGTAAAAGTGCATAATCTTGCAGGTATATGTGTTTTTAAAAACCTACCATGTAGACTGAACACCAGAGAAGATTTAAAGAAACAATGTTAGAAGAGTAGAGAGGCCATTCGTGAGGTTAAGATTCGGGCCAGAGACTGCCTGATTATAATGTTAGCCTTGTAAATGGTCAGAACAATATGCCCACTATATAAAAGGGGAGAGCTCTTCACTGCCTCTTGTCCTACCCATAATCTTCACTGTTCAGTCCCCAGACTACGGACACTTGACTCAGAGGAATATGTCCTAGGAATGTCACGGTGACAAGTACCTCTATTTATCAGCAAGGTTGGCCAAGCTATGGAGCTGTGTGTGGAGTGACTTTGGGGGAGGGGGATGACCGTGTGACAGCTTTTCCCCCAGATCTATGCCCCACCAGGGGAATGGCTGGCTACCTCTGCCTGGGTGGGGAGAGTGAGTGCGTGGAGACCAGACAACCACCCCAGCAACAACCTCTGGAGTGTCCCGGGTCACCCTCACTGTGGAGCATTATCTCATGTTTGTGCCTGCCTCCCTCCCCTCAATCAAAATGTATCCGGCCCTATCACATTTAATCTGTTGGAGACTCTTCAATTTAGGCTATATGCTGATGACTCACGATTAGCTATCTCAGGATTAGATGTCACTCTTGAGCTCTAGACGTGTATATAATATATTCTAATAGACTTGTCTAACTCAACATCTCATACACATCTCAAGTTCAATCAGTCCAAAATGGAATGATTTTTATACCCTGCTCCCAAGCCAGAAATCTGGGCTTCATCCTAGAATCCTCCTTCTATCTCATCAACCACATCAGTTACTTACAGTTACTTACTAAGTCTCATTGACTCCATCTCTAAAAATTTCTCTAATTTTCCTGTCATCTCCGTGCTCTGCATTGATCATCTGCAGTTTGTTTTGGTACAATGTCCATCTGGGTGGCATCCTGTGTCTAGTCTTCTTACCTCCAGTGTACCCTCCATGCCTCAGTGAAAGTGGCCCTTCTGCAGTATAAGTCTAATCCAGACCCTCTCTGGCTTCCATGGTGCTTCATCATTGATAGGATAGAATCAAGCCCTTTGGCAGGGCCACTAGAACCTTCCATTCTTCCAAGGCCTTGCAGAAGAAACCCACTGGCACTACCATGTACCATTCTCCCTGGAACAAAGCACATAGCGGTCCATTCCTCAGGGCTCCTCATGCTGGTTCATTTCTGTCTTTTTGTACACAAACTTCCCACTACCTGGAATAACCCCCTCACCTCTGTCTGCCTTTGTCTCTACTTGGCTTAAGTATCACTTTCTTCATTATTTTTCCTGATTCCGTCTGTAGTTTCTCAGCTCTACTATACCTAAGCATTTCTTGGTTGTAGCATCTATTGTTCTGCATTGCATTTCTTACTACTGATATCATCCATCTCCCCCCCACACCCACCAACCCCCAAATGACTAACAGAGTGCCTAGTACATATTAGTATTTGAATAGTCACTTAAGAAGTAATGGGTGGTTTGTGATTAATTTGCCACCATCCCAAGCAATATGCACTGAATGACAAGAAATTTCTGAAACAGTGCTCTAATCCCCCAAATCTGGAGGTTTCTAATAGTAAGGTGAAGAGGAATTATTTTGAGCCTGGAAAAATTCTGGGCATAATGAAAGTTCTTAGGGACCAGAGACTGTCAAAGAAACCCATTTTTCTCACACATATTTTATCTAGAAATCTTAGACCAGAGGCCCAGGTTAATTAACTACTGAACACACACATTTTGTTGACTGTGGCTGAGTACCTGCGATACTCCTGGTGCTCTGCTTGGAGGCTGGTGGTGCCGGGTCCCTTCCCTGCAAGGCCGCACACCATGCTGGGACAGCAGGGCACCTGTCAGCACCCGCCCACACTGACTTCTCGGCAGAGTAGGTTACCTAGGATTAAGCAGAATCCTATGGAGAAGAATCGAAGCGACACCTATGGGCTGGGCGCTTAAAGGGGAATGGAGCAATCAGTTTAAGCTTGAGTTCAGGATCCTCAAAAAGTATTTGAACAGATTTGCTTTAAGAATTGGTTTCAGTGGGCAGGCTCTTTCATCTCTGAGTGGTTTACTCAGAGTATGAGTATTCGAATGATTAAGGCAAAAGAGATCTGGTAAAAAAACAACTCTAGTTCTAAAAATTTTCTCTGATCAGTTGTGGGCCTACTCTCCCCTTCCTTTCAGCTACCCTACATTGGTTAGCTGCATTATTTTTTTCGGTTTGATTAAATATGCTTGGGCAATGTGGAGAATCAGTTTTCGTAAAATATTTAAGGGAGGAAATGTTTCTCCCCTCTGTCTCTTTTAGGGGTTAATCATGCTGTGTTGGTCTGAGATCACCAAATCTACTCCTAACACCAAAGGCAGCATGACTCAAGCATCTGCTGTGGGTAGAGGAAGGATTATATTGCATCCTAAACCAACCTTCTTGTCTTCATCACACTCCAGGAAGGTAGAGGTCATATTTGTTTAACTGTTTTGCTCACAATAACTACAATGCTATGAGCAAATAGACTGTTATTTTATTTTGGAAATATATATATATATCTTAGATAAACATATATCTTAGATCCTAATAGTCTAGGAGTTGCTTGGATATTCTTCATTCTTATATTTGCTTGGAAAATTGGGGTCTGATTAAAATTTAAAGAACAGAACCAGACACATTTCTCAAAGAATTTCATTAGGCTCACAATTTAGAAAATATTTTCAAGGCAATTTTTAGTACAACTTTTTGATATAAGAAACCATTTTAAACCTATTCTTGGTCCATGCGAAAAAAAAAAAATATGTCACCACCATTTGATCCTGCACTGGAAGGATAATTTTAAATGTAATCCACTCTTTGTCATTAAAATAGTTTTATGAAACTCTCTTTCTGTCTCCTCATCTGCTAACTGAGATCATTCTCACCCACTTAAGCTATCTCAGTGAAGTGTTATGGCTTTCAAGGAAATTCATACACAGGAAATACATTTTCAATATGTGATACTGAGTATGATTTTATGTTTTCTACCTGCAGATGTAAAATGACATTTAATTTTAGATTTGTATTTCCCCCCAAAATAATATTCCTCAAAATGTTATTTCCCAAAATAATATTTGCTGGCTAGAGTGGTGATTTAGTCCCTCTGCACTCTAAACTTTGAGACATTTTGTTGTCTTCAGAATTAAAATGAATCTTAAAAATAAAAGTCAACAAATTGTCCACTCAACACGCATACAGGACATGCTTTCTAAATCAGGCCCCAGACTAGATAATGAAGTTACAACAAATAATGAGGGGGCGGGAGAGAAGACCAGCACAGAGATGATTAGTATAGAATGTAGTAAGCGCAAGAATTATGCGTACAGAGGAATACGTTGTCCTGGAGGAAAGAAAAGGCTAACCACAATTATTGCAAATTTCAGATGAAGAATAACTCTTCTGCTTAGCGTTAGCTACAATTCTATCTTCAACAGCACGGTGATTAAAAGAGTTAATTTCTCTCATGAGGGGAAATATTTTCCTCCCAGGAAGAGTGAACCTGATTTTCCATATCAGCATAATTTCTAGGAATAAATCTCAAGGAAATGTTCTCAGCAATGGACATTTCTTCCCCAAATAAGCACAGCTGTTTAGTGTCTACAACCTTTCGATGTGTGCTTGTCTTTCTCTAACCCCCTTTCACAAAAGGCAGTGCCACACGGGCCCCAGAATACGACTTTCAGCTCCGTCGGTGTTCCCGTCTACCTTTCTGTTACAAAGCTTCGAAGAGAGGCCTAATTTAAGACCTACGGTGTGCTGAAGCCTATGGTTCCAGATGAGGATTTTCCCTCTTATATAATGCATTTTAAAATGAGAGCAAAAAGCCCACATGAGTGTTGGATTTCCACTGTTTAGTTCTTCTGAGTATCCTTGAAGCCTCAGACTGTAGGAGTACAGGGTTTGTGGGCCCCAGTAATTAGTGCTGGTGGCAGTAGGGCTTGTAGCAGTGCTGATGAAAAGAAACCATAATTTCTATTAAGTCCTTAGGGCCTCCTTTCTGCAAGGGAGACTGGCTAGGTTTCTTTTTAGAGCTTGGATCAAATAACTCAAGCAGGCACTGCGACAATACCACTTTCAGGAAAGAAACCTATGATATGACTCACTCACCCACCGAAATGACACTCCACACACCTACTTGTTCCTGGCTTTCACTTTCTGAGCCCTCTGAGTCAAAGCATTTGAAAATCTGTCTGTATGTCAAATCCCCATGAAAACTTCCTCGCAGACATGTCTCCTGTTCATCCTTGTCCATTTCACCTGTTTCAGCATTGGCAGGATTCCTAACAATTTAATCAGTGTTCATTAATAAGTTCCACGTGGAACAGAAAACTCATCTTTCTCCCCAAGTGAACACAGGTATTGTCACCTGCTTCACTGCCCTATCATCCATTCTCTAAAGGCTAGACAAGGTTCCTTTCCCCTCAGAATTTCGTGAATCCTCCAGTACATCCCAACCTCCCTCTCTGAGAGCATCTGCCCCTGAAGAGAAAAACTTGGAGACCAAGGTCAGCAAACTGTCCTTTGCAGCTCTGACAGAATCACCTGATTTCATTTGCCTTTGAGAGGAGTGTGAGAATTCTAAATTGAATGGAGGTAAATTAGTTTTAAAGAATTAAATTTGGTGCTCGTGTCATATCCAAATACCACTGCAAATAATAAATATACTGCCTGCCGTGTAAGGGGTTTGTTGAATGACTACTTGAACAAATTATGGAGCTAATGTCTGGGATTATCTGGTTGTACCTTATTTTATTCACAAAATGTGTATTGAACGTCTGTGTGGCAGGCATAGCTGCAGTGTGCTGTGCACCATGACCTTGAATCCATCATCCTGCCTCCAGGCTGGAGAAGAGTTTGGTCATTTTAGATAGATGGAAATTTGTATTACAGACATACTTCATCTTGCAAAGTATGTCTGTTTCTTTTAAAAGTATAAAAATGTCATTTTATTTCATAATTCTAGACATGTTTTAGATCAGAGATTAAACCAGCTACTTAAACTTATCCTAGAAATAGTTAAATCAACAGTCCCATTTACCTATGAGGAATCCGAGGATCAGATATGTATCTTATAGAAGGTCAAAAGGGTAGTTACAAGATAATAACTATTATTGTGTTCCCTCAGTATTAGGTGATTCTGATGGCCTATAATGGGATTTTACCTTCCCATAAACCTCTGGGCATTCTCTACTAGAAAAAGATTCTAAATTTTAACCATTATTACTAGGAGGTTTTTCCTTATGCATTAGTTGATTCTGAACACATTTCACTGTGTCTTTCAGCAGAGGTGAAACCTAATAGGAAACCATAATTTATTGAATGAAAACAGTTCATTTATTTGAGGACAATTAACTAACCCCTTTTTAGTATTCTATTTTTCCAGTTAATTTATCTCAATTACTTTGCTTCTTTATGAGATAACTTGTTGATATATTTCTGACCCAGAGTGAATGCTTATTAGGATTAATATATTAGCATTATTTCTCTTAACCAAATATGTCCAAGATATTGTATTCATGAATATCATCAAAGAAGGAGAGAAATAGGACTTTCCTTGAATGTCAGTTATTTATCATCAAAGTTTTAGTTATGCTGTCATATTTAACCCTCCTGGTATTGTTGTGAAAAAATTTGCTTTTGGAAGCTTTAAATTTTGATGGGGTCCAACAAGGTACAATAGCTTGCCCGATGTCATGCAGTTAATGAGAGATGGGGACAAGTAGTTGAAAAATAAATTTTAAAAAAGATGCAACCCAAGTCTGACATAACAAAACCTATTCTCTTTCCAGCAATATCCTCTGACTCACAGGCAAATGAGCCAAACAAACATTTTCCGGAGATGAGACTTTTCTGGAAAGGTTCAATGATGTCTAGCAAAGGCTCACTTTCAAGCCCTAAAGAGCCAGGTGCCATTCCTGTGCTCTGGACTCCAGGTCTGCCTAGAGTGTGTCCCCAAAGCCCCCAAGGGAACCCTGCTTTCCCATCTGTGCTCGAGAGCTCAGCACTCAGGAAAGGATCCAGAGTGACATCTGGCAGCTTAAAGTTCCCCTAGAGTTATATAGGAAGGGAATCTGGCTTATATTTTCTTTTCTCTGCATAGCAGCTCATAATGACTCGTCTGTCACTGGCTGTTAAAGCGGTTGGCAGGCCTGGTGTGTGCAGCAAATCGGGGTGACAGAGCCAGGATGCCTCAGTGGTGACGATGAGAAGAGAGGGCCCGAGCACAGTCCCCCACTCCGGCTCTTGCTCTGGGCAGTCACTGGCTTTTCTCTGCCCAGTGCCCCATCTGTAAAATGGAAGGAAGAATGCAGAGAAGCTGTGAGGCGGGACCCTTCCACGATGAACACAAAGCATTTTGCATACAGAAAGGGAAAGAGCAGTGGAAAAGTTTAAAACCAGTTCAGTGTGACATTATTTGGTAAAAATGCAATTAAAATCATTAGTGTTTTGCAATCCTGGTACAGCAGGCCTTTCATATACCATCAGCTGTTACATGTAGCTAGCCTTTTAGGAATTGCTGAAGCAATAGCTACCCTGTGGAAATGTTGAGGGACAATGATATAAATATGTCAAACAAAAACTGTAGATTAGATGCCCCACTCCTGAGCCTTTCAGGGGAATTCTTGAGATCACATTTTATGTTTTCTTCATGTTTTGCAAGTTCCATGGCACCTACTTCAGGGCCTTGATTCAAAGAAGTCTCAGTTGAAGGTCACTAATCATGATATGACTCAAGGCCAAGAGAAGCTATAATAAAAGGTCCCTAGGACTCAACTTTAATTTTGAGGTGGAACGGCCAATGGCTTTGATTTTCCTGTGGCACTTGGATATGCTTCCTCAGTGCCAAATTGTTAAAGGGTGCCATATTTCTGCTTTCCAATTTCTCTGGGCTCTGTAGTTACGCAATCAGTTCCACAGATGTATGGCTTGAGTGCACACCAAGTACAGCTTTACTTTACCCTCATCAGAAAGTGACCATTCACACCCATTCAGGCCCGAATGAAGCTGTCTGTTACAGCTTTGTTGCTCCCATCCCTGTAAGGAATGAGACCCACTGTTGGTGAGATGTGGCTTACATGCTATGACTGCACTTTGGACCCTCTGTTTTTTTTTTGTTTTTTTTTAAGAGAAGTCACAGTAACAAGGGTAAAAGTGAAGACTGTTTAAGAAACTATGCCACACCCCAGAAAGGTGTTTTGCAGCACCTTGCTACTAATAGTGACCAGGGGACAATCACCAACATAAATGTCACCTGCAAGCTGTAGACTGTCCCCTCCCCACCCCCAGACCTGCAGAATCAGAATCTTCACTCTAACAAGATCCCCAGGTAGTTTGTATGCACCTTAAGTGTGAGAAGTGCTAGTCAAGGACCTGAGTTTTAGGATAATTAGGAAAGGTCAAGATTACAGTTGAAAGCTGAGTACTCTTGTAATTAGCAATTGTTATTGGGTCCCATCATTAATATTGGGGCAAAAATCTCATATAGAAAAGTTGTCCACTTTTACTGTCCAGGAAATTGTGAGGAGCCAGAACACCAATGAGGCATAAAGACCGATCTGCCCTCCTGGGTAGTTATAAAGACCCCCTCTAATCTTCCAGTTTCCGCTTTGATATTTGAGGTTTCTCCACTCGTAAATGATGCTACTCTCTCTTCTCTTCCAGAGCAATAGGAAGCCAGAGTGTCTCTGTAGCCTCCAAATACACTCTTCTGTCTCACCTGCATCAAACTGACAACTCTCTGAAGAGCTCAGACTAGTTTTCTTTATAAATAACCCTGGGTCCTTTAGATTTGTCATAAGAGGAGGGAGAAAGAAGCAGTGAAACTCCCTAACTAGCTTACTTTGGCTCCTGGATGCCAAGGCAGATGTTACAAATGACACAACATATCTGCTCAGGGCCTCAGTGTGGAAATTACTCAGCAGAGCAGACATGGGCCTTTCTGTTTTACTGCCAGTTATGAGCTTGTGAATAGCATACCACACTGCCCTGATTAGTGGATGCTTTCACTCGCTCCTCATAATCACAGGGGCTGGAGCAGAATGATAAGAAGAGCTTCCATGATGGAGTTGGTGGTGTGGGGCCGCCCTCTCTCTTCTCCTTTGTTGTGCTTTTCTTCATGCAGGCAACCCTTTGAAGTGTGATTTTTTGGTTTTGACTGACTCACCTGACCCATCAGAAGCTCCTCATTTCCAATATAGTTCCCTTATCACTGTCCTGACTGAGGCTTGAAAGCGCCCATGGGAAAGCTTCAATGTTAGCGCACAGCTGTGGGGCCATACCATCCCCTGCTGCCTACCGGGAAATGTTGATTCTCCTATTGTACTGAAATGAATAACAACCTTAATTTTTATTAGAGGTTTATCTTCAGACCTTGCCTAACTTTTTCTCAAAAGCCTAAAAGAATTTGCCAGTTGATTGAGTCCAGTTAGCATTGCTAAGGGATTTCTTTTGGGGAGCTCATCCAAGACTTCAATTCTGTCCTCTTTTTTTTTTGAGTATGCAGGCAAGGGCGGATGAGTGAGCAAGAGAGGATGTCTGGGCTCATCATGCTCAGGTGCGTATGACTCATCTTCTTCGGATCCCGGTGGTACAGAGCTCTGACTCTCACCTTCCTTGACTTACTGAAGGGCACAGAAGAAAAACAAGTGGCAAGTGGCTGCATTTAGGTTCCAATAAGAAGGCACAGATGCTGTGTGGTAACAGAAAATATACCCAGCCTGTGTGGGCAGGTATCGAGTTACCTCTTAAATCGTATTGGACTATTTTCTTTATGACAATGAGCATCTATGTAATCTTAAGCCTACATAGATCACAACTGTAATCTTTCAATATGTAAATCCCCTAAAAGCAAAAATAGTACTTGAGTTGTTTACAATGATGAAGACTTACTTTAAACCAGAGAAGAAAATTGCTTTCATCTTGAATTGTTAACAGTGATCAATTGGTAGTGGTGCTTGGAGTCCCAAGTTAAGAGGAATATTGAAGCCACCTCAGGGCTCAATGGAAAAGAAAACCATGATAAATTACATGCAAGGTAACAGCGGCATTTGTACTGCATGCTTTTTCTATACCATTCGTACATATTCTGACTGTAATTCATGACTGTTTGGAAGGAAAAGAAAATCGTCCATTGCTAAGAGAGAGCCAGCTCTGATCAATTTGTAAGTGCTTTCTTATTTCAAGAGACAGGGTTTACTGGGTAAACCAAAGCAGCCTGCCTGTGTAAATGTTACCAGCCTGCCCTAACTATACTATACAATTTGAGCAGATTAAGGGTATACCTAGTATTTAGAATACTACGCTGTTTTCTTCTTGTTCTGTTCTCACATTTCTCTGGGTTTGTTGTTAGAGGGCTGAGACGAAAACTCGGGCTAAAACAGCATGGCCATGGCCAGTCCCTCTGGGCTTCACTTTCTGCCTTTGAAGCTTGATGGAAAGAACACATGAAACAAGATAGATCAATAAAGTCACGAGGCATGGAAGTCTCAAAGGTCTTGTGAGACAGATACAGGGAAAAACAGGATGGAGTTAGCATGCACATAACATGGATACTGCATAGACTGCAGTTACATTTGAATCCTATTAGTTTGTTTACAAAACTAAAACTAAAACATTGAACTATATGGAAAAGCAAACAACTTTAGTTGCCTAATGGGTACTAAATACTTGATAGAATATGGGCATTTATGTTTGTGCTAGGTCCCACTAATAATGGGACTAGATGCACATAACCTCCAGCCCACTCTAGCCATCCTGTTCCACATAAGGGGAGAGGGGAAACAATGGAGAAATATTTGTAGAGGTTGCAGTTCAGAGGCATAGTCTCACCAAAAGCAATGGTGAAAAGGCCTGCCGTCACCTCCAATGGTGGATCAACACAGTGTCACCAAAACATGCTGGTAATTATATTCTTCACTGCTATAAACTTAAACTAAAAAAAAAAAATCAGTTTCATTTAAGAATGTCATTGATGAATAAAGTTGGAAAAATTAGTAATTGTATTAAATCTCAACCTATGAATATATGTTTATTGAATAGTTATGTCATGAAATATGAAAAAGACACCTTTGCTGCATACTGAAGTATAATGGTTCTCTTGAGGAAAAGCACAGGTGTAGGTTTCATTTGAGTTGCAAGCTAAACTAGCCACCATTTTCATGGATACTTTTTGTTTTTACACTTGAAAGAATGGCTAACAAACTGTGGTTATCAGACTTATGTATTTGGCACTCATTTTTCTTTCTTTTTAACAAATTTTAAAAAGATTTTATTTATTTATTTTTAGAGAGAGGGGAAAGAAGGGAGAGAGAGAGAGGAACATCAGTGTGTGGTTGCCTCTTATGGTGCCTCCTACTGGCAACCTGGCCTGCAAACCAAGCATGTGCCCTCATTGGGAATCGGACCAGTGACCCTTTCTTTTGCAGGCTGGGCCTCAATCCACTGAGCCACATCAGCCAGGGTGGCACTCATTTTTTCTTAAATGGACTAAGTAAGTTTCTTGCTTCAAGGAAAACAAATTACAGTATCTGTTGGGAGCTATGAAATTCAAGTTTTCACATTATGGTTACAATTAGAAAAATTTTACCCACTGTCATCAACCTGGTAACTTTTCAATATGTTAAGACTTTTCAAATGAGACAAGTGGTGAAATTCATAAATGTAATAGAGTTCTTTGATGTATAATAAAAATATATCAACATTTGGAAGGTCTATGTCACTAACTAAATAAGAATTCACAGATGATAAATGCCTGCCATTACAAAATTATGTATGGGTAAAATATCCACATAAAGTGCAAGATGGACTGATGGATTTTAAGGAACAGAGTATGAAAAATTTATTGATATTGTTTTAGATTCCACATTCAATCTGCAGAAGCAGGTGGAAGGTGGTAACAGGGATGAATCTACTCGGATATACCAGTATCAGAGTGACGGCATGAAGACCTCCCTTCCGCAGTGGGTGCACAGTTATGTCCTCTTCAGAAGTAAAGAAAGGAGAGTTTAATAAAATTTCTTGCTACACACATAGTGATAAACTTGAAGCTCCAGACTTTCAATTGTCCAGATGCATTATGAATTATACATTTTAATGTATCAGTCCATTATATAGTTTATTATTTTTGGCCAGGGAGGACTGTATTATGTGTTCCTAAGCAAATTTTAGAATCACAGAGTTATAAACCCAGATTTAGTTACCCATCTGATACTTAGATCCAGCCACGGAGAACTCACCTACCCAAAGAAGCAAATATTTCATCTTTGAACTTCCCAGATTGTTTAAAAAGTTATATGACTTGAAAATCCAGCCTATGTAGCTTATAAACACCAGTCCTAATTTTATCTCTGAAGAAATAATGATGACAGCTGTGGTGTTTTCCTTGGGTCTGCTTTCTGTAGGCTAAACATCTCCATCCCATCAGGTGTTCATCATGGTATACATGGGGTTTAATTACTTTAGCATTCTGCACCCATTTCTGAATAAACTCTACTTAGTCTGAGTCCCTTCCTGTGTATGAGACTCTTACAATCCGATAGGTGAGCCTGTTAGAGGATGTCTCACCAACTCGATTACTGTCACAGCAGTCCCTTCTTTGTTCAGAATACCGTAATTGCATGAATGTAGCCCAAGGCCATGGCGCTTTTTTTTTTTATCAGACACAATACATGGCAAGCGCATATTGATGTTAATGTTATACAATCTATAAAAAATAATATTTGCATATTTCCCAAGCTGTTCTTTCATGACTCTTTGAAATTTTAAAAAATATAAGACCAGGCACTTGTCTTAAATCTGGTAAGAATAAATTCTTACCAGATTTAATTTTGCTGGCTTTAGCCATTGTCCCAAGATGTTAATATCTTTTTGGCATCTGATTTTAATGCACAACATATTTTCTGTTTCTTATACCATATATCATCTGAAAATTTTATAATTATGCATTTGATATTCTCATCCAAGTAACTGACAAAATCTGTGAGCAGGACCAAGCCCCTAAAAGAGAATCCTTTGATACTTTGTAGAAACCTTCTTCCAAATTAATGGAGGTTATTTTAATATGCATAGTTGAGATTCAATCAGCCAGGTTTTGTTTCTCCATTTCATCTGTAAAATATCACAGATACTGTCAAATGCCTTGAGGATGTCATCTGATATCTCTGGGTCTTATTTACCCCCAGTAATTTAATAGAAATTTAAAATGTACCACCTCTCAGGAGCAGGTAAGTATATGTGAGATAAAGTCAATAGGGTTCTTTAAGTTCCTTGGAGGAAAAAAATGTTGTATATCTATGATTATTAAGAATAACAAAATAATTTACTTTGAAGAGTCCTGATCCTCTACAATTATTCTCATCTACTGAGTGAAAGACTGAAGAACAAGGAGACGAAACTAATACAGCCGTGAAGCTCACACTATGACCAGTAGATTTTGAACTTGAGGGGTCCTTTTTTCTCTAAGATGAAGGGCATAGTTTTGTTTTTAACAAAGAAAACAGGTAGCATCATCCTTTTCATGATTTTCCAAATTGCCCTTCACTTGTCCTTCACTCACATTTAGATCAATTATTGCTAGTATGTCTTCATGGAAGAAAAAAAACAATTTTAGACAAGGGGCAGCTTTTCAGGCTCAAGTGAATCATCTAGTTATAAAGACTAGGAAAGCAGGTTTTATAGCAGAGAGCCTGACAGGCCCTTTAACTACTAGAGTGTGCTCTAGATTTGAAGGTCTAAGTTCTTATATGTTTTTCCTGGTCCACTTAACTGCATCATCTAAACTTGATAAGAGTGACCTTACAATGAAGTCATTTTCTTGAAAATATTTGGAAGTGCTGGGAAGCAACTGAAAATAGTAGGAAGACAAGCACTTAATGGGCTGGACTCTCATAAAGACTATGCGTTTGTTGGCGTGAGGGGGAGGGGTGCTTGGCTGCACAGAATCTGAATCAATTACAAACACACTCCCTCCTTCTAGGTCCAGGAGCCCAGAAACCCCTTCACACCAGACTAAGGATGCCAGGAAAAATCAATAAGCGATTGAATTGGATTCTCTGGGGGAGAACACAGTGTATTTTGTAATTTCAAAATAGCTCTTTTATTAGAGAGCCGAAGAGTGTATAGCAGACATTACATTTCTATGAAATATAAGCCAGGCAACATTCAGTTCTGTTTTAAAATTAATAGAGCTTCAATCTTTTTTATTTTGGCAAGAGATTGAGTTGTGATGCCTGCTAACTCTGTCTTCATTCTGATTTAGTAAGCATTTATTAAGAACAGTTTTATATTTCTCTAAATGCCTCGCCAAAGCCTCTCTCTGTACTCTGGACATTAAATTAAGTATAAAATTGATTGCAGCAAAGCTAAATAAATAGATTCTTAATTTTGCCAAGCAACACACATACGTATGAAAAATAAATGTTATGGTGTTGGGAGCTGAGAGTAGAAAAAGATGGTTCGTGTGTAGGTTTAGTTATCAAAACCCACAGCATATAGGCTGACAGCTTTTGAAATACATAAACTGTTTCTCTCTCTCCTGTTTCCATAGCAACAGAGCATACAAAGCCTTAGTTTTTGCACATAGAGAGAAAAAAATTGGGAATAGAATCTGGAATTGTCTGGAACAAAAGAAAAATGTATAAAATAGAAAATTAAGCATATATAGTCCCGAAGAGCCTCATACTTGTTCATGGCCCCTTGATGGCATTATTCCAAATGTGTGCTTGCATGCATGTGGGGTAGCTTTGAAGAATGTGGTCAGGACCTGAAAGGTGAGAGCATCCCTGCCTTCCTTCTGCAAGCCAGAAGTCAGTACAAATAATTCACTGCCATCTTTGTGCTGGAAAGTTTTAGCGACTCCCTCCTTCGAGGCATTCTTCTAGGGCTTTGCTGATCAGCTTTTATCTTTCCGCCACACTTCAGGTTGATTATTAAAATCTCTCCATTTTCTCTGCTCTTCCTCAGTTGATTAACTTTAGAGGGCCAAGGCCAATGCCCTAAATTCAACAGATAATGGAAAGCTGTGATGATCCTTAAAGGAAGAGTGTCATGAAGCAAGCAAGGCATGGAGACCAGCCCAGCAGCCCAAACTGAAGTTCCTCACCTAGGATGCCTATGTTGGGTTAGGATTTAAAGGGTGTCATTGAGGGACATCTATAGCAGTGTCAACAATAAAAAATAAAAATAAATAAACTAGAAAATAAATAAATAAAATACAGTAATACATTTAAACAATTAACTTTTGTAAATGAAAAAATAAAATAAAATAAAATAATAAAATAATAAAATAAAGGGCACCATCAGCCCCAACTGGGAATGCCTCACTTACTGCTATATCACACACATGAATTTGTTTAGAGGTATCTTTGTCTGTCATGTGTGTTCATAACCATTTCTCTGAGTTTACCTTAGATCTCACCTTCCACAGTGTAATGAACTTGGATACATGCATTTATGGAAAAAAATGTAATAGCTGGCCAGTACAAGAAATATTTATGAAACTCTCCTTCCTTCCTTTGGGTACAAGAAAAAAAAATGTTTAATGGGCAATATCAGTTTTCTTTGAAACAAACCAGAGCAGCCCTGGAGGGTGTGGCCCAGTTGGTTGAAGCATTGTCTCATGACTGAAAGGGTAGAGGGTTCAATTCTGATCAGGGCACTTGCCTGGGTTTTGGGTTCAGTCCCCAGTCTGACATGAAGGAGAGACAACCAATTGATGTTTCTCCTTCACATTGATGTTTCTCTCCCCCTCTTTCTCCTTCCCTTCTTTCTAAAAGAAAAAAAAAAAACAGCAATTTTTTTTTTACTTTAAAATGAAGGAAATAGCACAAAGAATCTTTTATAAGAAGCGCAGTAAAGAATAAATGGTAATAAGCATTGGTTAATTCCTAACATCCTCTCCTTGGTCTGGGGGACCCCAAAAGTGGTATACCTCATTATACGCTCTACTAACTAGCTGAGAGCTGAGGCTGAGACATAGATCTGTATCTGTGTCTCCCTTGCCACCCCCTTAATAACCAGAAACATTTACTGATACCTGTCCAGTTGGGGACAGGTGCTGGATAGTACAGCAAAGTTATCAAGACCAGATATTTGAACTGGTTTTGCTTGAGTATTCCTGGAGCAAAAAGACACCCCCCCCCAAAAAAAAAAGCAAATTGCTAGTCATTGCTAGGGAAAACAAAAAGCACATAACAATGTAGTCAGGAAATTCAATGGATGCTACTGTGGATCTTGGCACTCTGTATAGGGTTCTCACAGGGAGTTTTCTAAATGCAGGACGTGCCCTAAATACATTGTGTAATGACATGGTGAACTGAATTAGCTCAGATGAAGTCATTACTGTCTTTTGTAAATAGTAGACCTCTTAAAGAAGCATATGGATGAAAACATATTTAACTAATAGACTATTACAGTTCCTAAGGGGCTTTTCAGTTTGATTGGAAAAAAACCAAATAAAATATGTTTTCTAAAATTGCCAAAACACATATTGAACTATTAGACCACAAGGAAAATTACTTGGTTTCAGAAAACTTGTATTTAAAACAAACAAAGAAAAAAGTAAACCTAAACACAAATCCTCCTAACCAACAACTTTTTAAAAAGGAGCTTTAGACTTTTCAATTTTTGTAATATTGAAGACATATTTTGACCTGGTGAATGGATTTTTCCGGATATGGGAGTAGCCTATAATGGTCTATCTTCACATAGCAATGCCCCTCTCCGGCAATTCTCGCTATTTCTCTTGACATAAGTTAATATGAGAAGAAAAGACTCCATTTTGCTAAACTCTGACTTTTTAATTCTTGAAATAATGTTTTATATCCCCTCATAAAAGCAAGACCAAAGGACTCCTGAGTATGAGTTATTGTTGCCCCTACGTCCAGCTGCAAACCTGCCCTCCCTCTCTGAAGCACTTAGAAGAGGCAGGACCTCAGAGGTCATCGTCCTGGTTCTGCGGGAGTCTCTCAGACCAATGGGGCCTCTGTGGCAGTATCTATTAACCCTATGGCAGACTGTCGTGAACCTGCTCCTGTGAGGATGAGATAAGTCTAAAATGCTTCTGACTTTCATCTGTCCCAGACCCACCTTGTCATGGCTGAGCCTGGTGACAGCATTCCCATTTCTGGCTGTGTGAGCATCATTTCTCTTCCCTTCAGACATCCTACAATAGTTAAATATCCTCTCCCTTTTTTAGCTCTTAAATTAGATCTTCTAAAATCTTTTCTGACTTTTCTTTGTATCCTTTACTGATTTTAAAATTGTTCACCCCACAGGCCCATATTATTCTTCCCTCATCATGATATGCACCCTCGGTTTTCCGCTTTTCCCCGTGCTCCTCTTTAACTTCAGGCACCTTCTCAGTGAAGTGGCTGGATGTTACTTGTGCCGAGAGTCCAGGAGGTCACACTTCACTTTGCGCTCATTTGCATGCAGGTCAACTAGGAAATCTGAGAATTGCGTTATATGTTTCTCTCTGATTTTTACCACTGGGTATATCACTCTCTTACAGCTTCCTCAGTGTCATTTTTTCTTACTTTATTCCTACTTCATTAGCTTCTCTCAATGCAGTTTCCTGAACCTCCTGAAAAAGTTAGCTGCTCCTAAGAGTCCCTGACACTTTCTTTGTAGAAGTGATACCGAGATTCACTAATATGGTTCCTTAACTTCTGTATCTGCTTTTGGTTGGACGCTTTTATGTAGGTCCATGTTTCGTATTACCCATGCAACACTTCTTCCCTGCTCTAAACAAACAATGCCCTTTTCAAAAAAAGTCTTCGTGAAAACCAAATATTATAACTTGTGTTATTGAGATTGGGGTAGGGGTGGGAAACAGACTCCCCAGCAGTGCTCCTCACAGCCTCCTCACAGCCTCGCTGGCTGTGCTCCTTGAATACCTTCACTGAGTCCTAGGTCTTTCAAAACAGGGTTTGAAAAGTGCTGCTCTGAACTGCAGATTGGTTTGGTAAGGTATCAATGGAAGCGTAGGAGTACACACATTGAATTGTACTACCAATTACTTCCTAAGTCACTCCTACTTCCATTCTGCTTTTGGCAGCCCTGACCTCGCCATTCTGTGCCTAGAGATGTGAAATGGTTTCTTCTACTGTCCCACTCCCTGGTTGCTGATCCCCAAGAACCCTCTCACAAGCCCTCTGAGGGCTCACCAGACACTGGTTGCCACATTTTAAGTAAGTGCATTTATAGAGTATTCAACAAATGATACCTTAAGGACTTGACATACTGAATGTAGTTTCCAAATTGCCACTAAGAATTTATTGTTTGAGAAAAAGCTATCTTACCCAATTATAAAAACAACCATGATTTCATTTCCTCAATAGATATTCTCCAAGCTGTCTCTCTTTCTAAATCTGGAGAAGGGTCAGGAAAAGAAATACAGTAGTTAGAGGGAAACAGTGCATGAGAATCATGGTATCTGAGGAGGGATGCATTTTATTTTCTGGCTTTAGACTTTTATCCATCATTTTTTCTTTATTAATTTTATTTTCAACTGTCACACAGTTGACTTCTTGGAACACAGTGTTTGTACACATTCTTAACCCAAGCACAGATGTGGGTAACTCCCACCACAATCGGGATGCAAAGCAGTCCCTGGGGAACTAACTCCCAAAGAAATCCTCTGTGCTCTCTGAGTTGATGGGTTTCTTTTTCTGTTGGCACTTTAATAATATTCTGCCACTTTCTTTTCATCTCATGGTTTCTGATGAGAAGTTCCTTGCCATTTGAACATTGCTCCCCTGCAGGTAATACATGACTCTTCCTCTGGTTGAATTCAAAATCATTTTCTTTGTCTTCAGTTTTCAGCAGTGTGATTATGATACACAGGTATGTAAGCGTAGATTTCTTCGGACATGTAGTGATTGGAGTTTGCCAAGCTCCCCAAACTATAGATATGTATCTTTAACCAAACATGAAGTTTCCAGCTATTATTTACTCAAATATGTTTTAGTGCTGAACTCTTTCTCCTCTTTGGGACTCTGCTGACACAAATATTAGAGCTTTTATGTTGTCCCACAAGTCCTAAGGCTTAGCTTGCACTTTCAAAATCTCTCTTTGTGTGTTTGTGTGTGTGTGTGTGTGTGTGTGTGTGTTCAGACTAGATAATTTCTATTAATCATTCAAGTTCACTCAGGTTCAGATGCAAGTTTATCTCCATTTGCTACCGAGCCCATTCATTGATATTTTTATTTCATTTATTTCAGTTCTATAATTTCTATTTGATTCTTTTATAAGTCCTATACTTATCTGCTAAAACTTTCCATTTTTCCATTCATTTAAAGAGTGTTTGTGATTTCTCATTAGAGCATTTATGTAATAAATACTTCCGGGTATTTGTGAGATAGTTCCAACTTTCCAACATCTGTGTCTCCTTGGCATTGATGATTGTTATTTGTCTTTTCCCACGAGAGTTGAGATATTCTTTATTTTTGATATCCTGAGTAATATTGGATAGTGTCCTGGACATTTGGAATGTTATGAGACTCTAGGCCTATTTAAATTTTGTGAAAGATATTAATATTCTTATTTTAGTAGGTATTTGGCATGGTTAGATTCAATCTGTAAGTTCCAACAAGCTTTCCTTCTATGTGCTATGGTTCCAATGGCAGTTAAGTTTTCAAAGACTTTGTAGTGTTATTCAGATCTGCCCGGCATATATACATCTGTGGGTGGAGATCTATCTGTTGCTCCAGGGACCCAGGTGTTCACAAATGACTTTATGGAGTAGCTTTCCTGAGGCCCTCCTTCTCTGCCATCTCTCTGAGATTCACATTCCCTAGGGCTTGCCTTTCTGGTCCTCCAGCTAGAAAACTGAATCTCCAATTCCCTCATTCTGACAGGTATTTCTGTACTGCCTTGGGAACCAAAGGCAGAAGGGGGGAGAGAGAGAGAAAGAGAGAGAGAGAGAGAGAGAGAGAGAGAGAGAGAGGTTCATCTCACTTTTTCAAGATCACAGTTCCACCACTTAGAAAGGAAGGCTCCCTCTTTCTTGTGGTTTCTCTAACCTCTCCTTACATTGCAGATGAGTGTGCTATTTCTTATTTCCTAAACATGGAAAATCTTCAAACACGACCATCATGTATGACTGTACGGAGATGCACTGTTTCTCTTCATGGGGTTTACCGCATCAACTGTACTGCAAATGACAACCTCTGGAACTGAGCAGTAGATAGCTGTAACAAATAAATAAGAGAATGCTCTCACTTCTGTCCATGTTTTCCTCTCTCTTTATGTAGCTTCCCTCAGGGATCACATAAATTTTTATAGCTTTATTATGCACCTGAACCTCAGATATATTGTGCTTAGCTCCATCCTTACATTGAGTTCCAATTCCACATTTTCAATCACCTGATGAATATTTCTATCTGGATACCTCATTATTTCTTTGATATATAACATGTAGAAGACAAATCTTGTCATCTTTCTTATAATAGCTCTTCATTGCTTCACTATTTCTCTCTGGAGCATAATCATTCTTCTTCTGCTCACCAAACTGAATATCAGCTTTGACTTATTTCCCTTCGCTTTGCAGATGTAACTAGTCACCAGGTATAATCCATTCTTACTTTTGCACTTGTTAACTTACCCGTTCACTTTCATTCTCCAAATATTAGTTTAAGACTTTAATATTCTAAGTCAAGATAATAGTAATAAACAATACTATGGCTATTAGTGGCTGCTCACCGCCATCATCATCATTCATTGAACCTCTGTCACAATTCTCTTTTATAAGTCCTGGCTGTGTGTCCTAACCATAATCCTAGCAAGTGGGATTTGATATTCTTGATTCACAGGTAAGTGAAACATGATTCCATGCCTGCCTAAGTGGAGAGTGGGGGCTTAAACTGAAAATACTACATTCAATATGTTTTATGCACACATCACATTGCCAAGATCAACTCAGAGACCTAGAGAAAGCTTCCCTCCTCTCCCGTTCCCTCCCCTCCTCTGCCCTCCCCTCCCTCCCTCTCTCTCTCTCTCTCCCCCTCTCCCCCTCTCTCTCTCTCTCTGCAAAAAGGTGCTGTCTGCTTACTAAGCAGTGTAATATGCTCATGGGCTCTACTGCCCAAGGGGTTCCTTTTTTACTCACACAAAGGTATATTTATTCTGATGGAAGACCAAATCTCAGAAAGGAGAGGAGGAACTTTTTCAGGGCAATAGAAATAGTGATGTTATTGAGATGGTTTTAGAATTCTGATTTGTCTGTGTCCTGTATGATATCCTTAGCTAAATCTACAGTTTCCCACAAAACTCTTCAAACATGTACATCAGAATATCTTTCTAAAGTATGACTTTGTGTAGTATTGTACTGCTTAAAGACTTTCAATGACTTCTAATTTCCCATAAGATGAAGGGTATATACCTTGTCCTGAAACGCAGGGTACTGACCATTTGATCTCAGCAAAACTTTCTGGCATTTTTTCCCAGCCCATTCAGTGTTGTATTTCCAATAGAAGAATCCAGTATTCCTGGATATAGCATGATTTTGTTGTTTATTTGCTTGTTATCTTTGTTTTCATCATTTTCTGTACTAGATATACAGTAGGTGCCAATAAATGACTCTTGAATAAAGAACCCAATTAAACTAAAATACAGAACAGTGCATTGGGAAAGGTGCGAAGGTCTTGAAAATGCTCCCTGTGAACCCTACAGAATGCTAGCCGAGCCACATTCCCTCACAACTGTTGTAGACTTAATAGAATGCCAGAATGAGGCATATTTTTATGAAATACCTTACTTTGGTTCTGAAAATAGAAACAGGTAGACAGATTCCTAGTGGTGATATTACTAAGGTCAGAAGTATGTATTAATATATATTAGCACATACATATATTTTAAACATTTGCATAATAAGGCTGTTATATCACCAAATTTGCTCTGGAGGATAGCTGCTTCATTTTTATCTACTGAATTAAAAGCTTGAAAGGATCAATCTTTCTGAATAAAGGTCTACCCCCATATTCCATTATACTGACACACCGTATTTTGTTTAGCAGTACTCCTATTCTTGGCCATTTAGGATCTTGCAAAAGTTTATGATGATACTAATTCTATAATGGACACTTTGATGCACAAACGATTTTTTTACGCCTCTTTTTACTCCCTTAAAATAGATCCCTAGAAGTGACTGAGTTTAACAACAAACACTTTTATTAAGGTTCTAACACATTCCTAAAACGCTGTATAGAAATCAAGAACCAGTTTACACCCTCTGTAGCAGTGCGTCACAGTGCCCTTCGCACCGCGTCTTCCCCACGGCCGGGCGTCCTGGTGAGAGAGAAAATGTTGCCAATATGACAGGTTTATTCATTGTGTTTAATTTAGCATTTTTAGTAATTAGGTCCTGAAATTTCTCTCACTTATTGCCCATATTTTTCTTAGAATTTAATCATGTGATTTTAATAAATGATAGACACAGCCTATGTTTCTTTTATTTTTTTCTGCCAGTGGATTTTGGTTCTCATAGGCTGGTGTTACATTGCATTAGAAGAGGGCCTTGAAATGAATCATTAATAACTAGCATTAATCATAGAGCACTTTGTAACTTATGAAGCATTTCAGTGCATTATATTCCTTGATCTTTCAACAATTTTAGAAGCAGCAAAGGTATTCTGATTTATAGGTGAGGACACACGTGAAGTTCAGGTTGTTAGCGGTAGAGCCACATCAGTTTTTTACATACTTAAATCACACAGCAGGTTGTAGATTCAAATCCAAATCTTATGACCCTCAGACTGGCATTCTTTCTTTGCTCTACAAACAGGAGTGTCCAACCTGTGGCCCACGGGCTGCACATGGCCCAGAATGGCTATGAATATGGCCCAACACAAAATCGTAAATTCACTTAAAACATTATGAGATTTTTTTGTGATTACGTGTCACAGTGTATTTCATGTGTGGCCCAAGACAACTCTTCTGCTTCCACTGTGGCCCAGGGACACCAAAGGGTCGGACACCCCTGGTACAGCAACACCTGTGCTCAGCACCTGGCCCCAAGAGAAGCGGCACGGCCATCCCTTGGGGGCTTTCACAGCTGTGATGTCTCTGGCCCGGGGGCTTCTGGGCTCACTGGTGTCTGTGAAGTGCTGCTTCCAGCTGGGCTTAGAGCACATGTGCAAGATGACTAGAGGGACATCCTACAGAATTTGTTCATAAAATAACAAGGAGGAAATGAAGTATCAGTATGACTGTTCTGCAAACACTGCAAAATACTAATGGAATTTTCAAGAAACGAACTTTTAAAATCTTTTTTTTTTTAAAGAAGGAAATCTTAGATCAAAAAACCTCCAAAGCTTCCATTAATTAACCTTTTTCTCCAGGGGGAGAAAAAACCCCATAGGTATTAACCAAGGGCTCTACCTACTCTTGGAAATTGTGATGGATCCACAAGAAATATTTTTGTTCCCACATATAGGAATCACTGGTGGAGGTTTTTCAAAATGCAAAGGTAAATTTGCTAGGCTTCCACTTTCAGCCCCACCCAATCCTATTAATAAGACCATCACAAGAAGAGGATGTATTGCATATCATCAGTCCAGAAAGGAGGTATTCTATGTGAAAACCTACTAGGAAGCATTTGAGTGATGTTGAGCGGTTCAGTTAAGCTGTCAGTATCTCTTTCTTTGTGATAAACAGTAGTGCGTAGACTAAGTTATCGCAAGGGCATTTCTAAATTCAATAGACTGATTTTTTTTTTTTTTATAAAAAAGCGAGCACCCGAGATGACTGGGCCTGGTGTGGAAGAGAGAAAGCAGCCAGTGGGGACAGAGAATAGGAATGCAAGGCATGGAGGAAACAAAGATAAATCCTGTTTGAATGATTATTTTGCCCAGAAACAGACCTCAATTATAGGAGATAGGTTACGATTTGTCATCATTCTGGGCACTGAGTTTAGTGATGAAGCTTGTCACTATTATATATAGTCATTTTAGAATTCTTACTTTAATGTTCATTTGATGTTCCGTCCAATAAAGATATTAGTGGATGCTCTGATTTTATACAGAAATGCTCTTGGTCTTGAAGGACATTACCTGCTTCAACGTAACCTCTTTAGCACTCGGACAGAAGTGTGTGATATTCTTGTGTCCTGTGCCTGCGAATCTAACTAACATGTCTCGAGAGGTCTGTGCCCAAGAATTTCTTGTCAGCAGAACGAAACGTCAGATGATTCTGGCAGACTTATAGCCGCACAGTTCTCTGGTCAAATCCGGCTCGTTGCTCTGAACCTGTTTTTTTGTAATAATGATGCTGATAATGTTATAACATGTTATTTTAATAGGATGACAGATTGCACTGTAATTTCTAGGGACTATATACATTATTCAGCCCTGGTATCGATGAGTAATATTGTGCCCCCCAAAAAGGAAAAGAAAACAAAAATGATGTTTCACTAAAAAGTATTTGTGCTTTTTAGTTATGTAAAAATGGATGAGATGGTCAGATTACTGCATATTTTCAATTTTATACTGAATAGATGCCTACTTTTAATTTCTGATTCACTTAATATTGTATCCATGAGCTTTTGAATTGATGTTTTCAGCAAACCATATGGACCAGAACAGCAACGATACCAACGGCAGCCCCTCACGTGCAGGGTACTCTGTTCAGGAAACTCCTTTTTCAGAGTAAATGATTGTGCAATATGTACCAAAAATTGTAGTTATGAGTCCCACAAGTGTTCAGCATCTCTCCTTCTAAGCTTTTTCTAGTAAGTTTTTGTCAGGCAAAGTTTATCCAAACAAGAAGTAACTATCAAATCCTCTGATATGTCTTAGACTTTATCTCTTTTATGTTACGGGTCTGCAAAGCTGGGATGAATGGGGATTGTGTATGTGTATCTGTGACTTGTGTGTGTTACAATTTTTAATTATAATTTGAATAAAATTGCCAATATAGGCAATTGCAAAATATAGGCAAATGGTTGTACCTGGCTAATTATCCCATTTCGAAAAGGTATTGGCTTTGAAAAGGTGCGGATATTTAGTCTGTCTTTGATATGGTTAAATGTGTAAAAATGCAGTTTTACTCTTTTAAAAATTATATTCAACCTCATACGTACAAAACTCTGTATTCACAATGTTTTTAACATCTTAAAAATTAAAGAATAATTTAAAGAACAACAATCACCTTATATAATATTACTCTCAGTCTTTGTATAGCTCAAAACTGATTTTAGATCCATTTGAGATGCCTCGAAAAGCAACAAAACAAGTTAACACAAAAAGAAATCTTACACAAAGAGAAATCTAAGTAGTCTCTCTTTCATGTTTCTTAAGATGAAAAAGTTGTACATTCATTGCTTATTTCCTCTGTATACAAATTTGCCAGGAATAAGGAACTATATTAACAGGAACTTACAAGGTATCCCTGCCTTGTCTATCCTTGTAATTTCTTATAGAAACATCATTATATTCATCTGAAGAAACGGTTCAGTCACCTGGTGACAGTTCAGTAAATATAAAAAGCTTGGGTTCTTTCCCCTTGACCTTGGGGTGTTTTCAGGCCTCTGTTTTAGAGCAGTGTTCTTCCGTCTCTGCTCTGTTCCCTTTCCTCCTCTTCCAGTCATTATTCTCAATGAGCAATTGCCATGGGCAGTCATTATCTATCGAACCCACTTAGAAACTTGGCCACAGACTTCATCAACTACAGCCTTTCAAGGATACTGAGGTTGCTGGCGAGGAACATGGCCTTTGAATAAATAAGCCAGGTTTGCTCACGAATATCACATTTTTAGCTTCAAGCAATATTTTTCTCTCTAGGAGTTAGCACCTGATTAGGTACTTTCTTTCTGCTAATTCATCTCTCTGGGTAATAAATATTTTATCTTATCAATACACACGCATTTCTGTGATCCAAAGATATTTAGGCCCTTAATTAGATAGTACACCTAAACTGTTTTCTGGCAGTGCCTGAGTCAGAGTCACACTTCATCTCCGGTTAGCCTTTGTAACATTCAAGCTGAACAACTTAAAATTCTAAGTTCGAACTACTTACAATCTGTGTTAATCAAAATGCTGTAATTAAATTGGGCATGGACTTATTCTGTAACCTTAACCACTTTGCATTTAAGTTGTCTCTACATGAATTTTGACACCAGTGCTGTCTTTAAATATTAATGCACAGAGAAGAAACGAAAATAAAAAGAGCAGTTGCAGCCAAGACAAAGTAAAAGATAGCAAGGGGCAATTGTAATAACAAACTTTAAGAAAGTTAGGAAAGTATACAAAGAAAAATAAACTTGTCAAAGCAGTTAGGTACCAGCATAAAGTAGCACAATTCATACACAGTCTTAAACTCCAAGGAATGAGTAGCCATAACAAGCTTTTGTGCAATAAAGATTAGAATCTCTGTGAAGCTGTCTCTTGTGTTTTATCCTTTGCTTTTAAATGTTACTTTTAAATGGTAGCAAAGCTACAACTGGTTAAAAATGAAACAAAGCAAAACGAACAGGAAACCATGTTTTTTTTCTTTCATGTGTAAGAAAAACAGTACCCCCCTGAGTGTAAGTTTGCACCTCAAAATATCAGGCTCCTTGTGATTTCGATATCAGATTGTGTAGAACCAAACAGCATCACAAAATGATGTCTGTTTGTGCTCCACATGCAATGGAAGATCTGTTAGCATAATCTGTGCAAGTTTCAAGTGGGTATATTGCCAAATAGTTTGGCTTTTACTATGGAAAAGGAAGGAGAGTGTATGGAAATAAATGTATGGCTAGTGTCTCTCCTTGCACCAGATAGAGAAATTATATTTGTTGAGACGCTGCACTGTTGAGATTGGAGGAGAGAGTATGCCCTCAATTTCACTGCATTACACTAGTGTTCATTCAACTGATGAAGTTCTCAACTCAAAGGGCAACATCCACTTTGTTCTAAGTTCCTGCTGGAATGGAAAAGCTGACAAGGGAAAACTTACACAAAGGATATTGTGCTGTTAAAGTTTGTTCAAAGCCACACTTGTCAGATCTCTTTGAAATGAAATTGAAAAGGAAAAACCAATTTTCTTTGAGGACAAAGTTCATCTCATTTGGTGTGCTGCACCTGTCTAATTTTCTTCTCGGAGAAAGAAATCTTGACTAGGAAAATTTGAAAAAATAGTTTATACTAGTGCAGGTATGTATCATAATGTTTAATTCAGACTAGTGTTACATTCTGAGAAAACAAATATAAGTGAATTACCGCCTGCTTGAAGCTGTGATAAATACGTAGGTTGGCTGAAATTATTACAGACTGTTATTCTGTCTCTGAAATGTCTCTGAAGGGCAACGGTCTGGACTATCCTGAAATGAGAGCTCTCTGCTGTTTTCCTTTGTTAGTGATGTGCGATGCACAGTGTGATGCCAAGCACACGATCAAATTGAAAACCAAGACAGGTCCCTCAAAGGGGCTCCAGGAAAGCATCTGGGGTGCCTCCAAATTTGGAAGTAGAAAAGCAATACCTATTTTTAGGACAACATGTTTATGAATGTTAAAATTTGCAATTGATTTTTAAAATGCCATCAAATAATGCTCTAGCTAAGTCTGTGTCAAGAGCAAACAAGAGGGCTTTGTGTGTTTGAAGTTACAATTTCCTGTAAATGGGAATGTTACAAGATTGCAGATGAACACAAAATAAAATGAAAGATACAAGCAAAAATGTCATTTAAACTAGAAAGAGATATAGCTGTGACCCCACACAAGGACTTACGTTCAAGATAGAAAAATGTTATTTTAGTCAACAGAAAAAAATATATAATGAAAAACAAGCCCAAGGGTAATCCTCTCCTTTAATACATCTCGTCTCCTGTTTTCCTATCTCTTTCAGAATTCCTGTTTCTATGTCAGTTTTCCTTGTTCACTCACAGCTGTGCGATTGGCTACATGCTTATGTATACATCCCATATATTGAAAATAAATGTATGATTAAAATGAGAAAGCATTTGAAAATGGGAAGAACAAGAAAAATTATGTCTCATTTGTTAGATCACGAGAAACAAAGGATTTTGGCTTTTGCCAAATTCTCCTCAGAAATTTCTATTCCCTTACTTCTTTGTTAGTGTTTTCCACTTAAAACTACATCACCGATGTCTTTTCATTTGCTCTGTGTCCAAATGTGGATCCAGCTGGATTCCTCTGATTTTGTTTCCATTTCATTTGTATCTCTGTAGAAGACTGTTTCACATATTCGTACCCTTTATGCAAAATTTAATACCTTTTAGATACAATGTTCACCATGACCTTGATAAACAAACATCAGCTTTTGAAATTTTTGAACAGCAGCTACTTTCCTTTTAAAATCAAAACTCAAACGACCAATGTCTTCATAATCAAAAGAGGATCTTCTTAGAGTAAAAATTATCCAACTAAATGAAAAAGCAGCTTACTGATTTTCATTCTGCTTTTGTTTGATTTTTATTTCCTCTGTGCTCTCCATCTGTTATAGAGTAAATGTGTTTCGATTTAGTGAAAACATCTTCAGAAATTAACCATTCCTCTTATAACTTAAAAGTTGATGCTGTTTTTTTACTAATTGTCAGAAGCATAATTTATTATGTGTTTGTGCATAAATTAATCCCTCCATGTATTGCATTCAAAGTCATGAGTGGAAAGCAGTGTCTTCTGGGGAACAGTGTTTCTACCCCCACATGCAAGGTGCTCTTCCCTCGGTATCTGTTTGTATATTCATTAAATATTTGCTGAGTGAATGAAAGTATGTGGCCTTCCCTTTTTCTTCTGAACATCACTCTTTGCTTTTTCCCTTTTCAGTGCCCAGGGCTCTAAAGTTGTGTCCAGGAAATAGTGTTGTTTCCCTCTTCACAATCCACACGCCGATCAGATACTCCACCTCCTGGTCCACGTTTCCTCTGGGATAGGTAAAGGAAGCACCTGCTCTAGGAGAAACCGTTCTATCCTGATTCTGGAACACTGCCCATAGTGCACGTACTTGCTTCACTAATGTGTTTATCCTCTGTAGGTGTTACATCATTACAGTAGGCATTAAAGGATCTCTAGCAGAAAGTGAACCAGTAGTAGCTGCACTGCATTTCCCATTTCTACATCGGAGCTGGTCCACTATGTGTGCCTCTTACCCTCATGAGCCTCCATTCACTACATAGATCAGAACATCAAAGTATTGGCACAAGAGCCATTCTTCAGCCAAAACTCCGGTAATCAACCAGTCATTCAATAAATGTTTTGAGCCCCTACTGTGGGTTCTGTGGGTTCTGTGGGTTCTATGGAGTGCTATGAAAACTCCAAAGAGACATTACAAAACAGGACCTACCCTTCAAGCAGAGAGAATTTTGTGTTTCCTAGAGTACTTCCACATTTACGATCTCATTGGAATTCCTACACCATTCGAGAGAGTTAAGGAGGCTAATTATTACTATACATGTTTTCCACATGAGAAAGCGGCAGCCTAGAAGTCCAAGTCGCTCTACCAGTTATCGCAGGACCTCCATAGAACCCCGAGGGGCTTGATTATGCCACTTGGTAACTCCTCCTTTCTACATCAAGACAACCAAGCATTTTTATCAGTGAATTTCCTGTCAGACTACACAAAAATATTTATCCCAGATGTTTCTTCCTTATAGAATCTAATGCAAGTTCATAGTTAAAAGTACTTTGGATCTAAATGAAACCACTTAGTCCCCAAGGCTTGGAGTTTCTAGACCCACCATGCTTCCAACTGCAATCTATTATTTGAGGGTCAGCAATAACTGTTCTGAAGGCTGTGGAGTTTAGAAGACAGCTACAGTATGTCTTTTCTCCTTCCCTTTGCACTTCCATTGTCTCACCTCATGTCATCATCCTTTTACTTCAGCAACCTTTCACCATTACCATCTATTTTTTAGTCTCCCCTCCCACACACCTACTCATTTCCAGGCTGTTGTCAGTGAAATCTTCCTAGAGTACAATCATAACCCAGTAATTATGCTTCTCAGAAAATGTAGATGGCTCCCTCTAGCCTGCTGAATTCAGTCCTAACGGCTTAGCCCCTCTGTAAACTGACCACAGCTTACCCTTCCACTCTCTACTTGACTGGCAAGGAAAATACATAATTTACTGCTTTCTGTACGCACTCATCCCTTTCTTTCTTTGGTGCCTCTCTTCGCCATTCCTTCTGCCTCAATTGCTCAGCCTCTTACAGGCTCTTCAACAAAAATAACACTTTATTATAAGCCGTCCCTTATGCACCTTACTTTGAACACACACAGAACTTATGAAGCAGCACAGGTTTTGTGAACAGACAGGTGCATGGAATTAGGTTTGCATCCTGACCTGGTCAAACTTGGGCAAATCACTTACCTTCTCCAGGCATTCATTTTCTTATCTGGAAAACCATTACGTGTTTTTGGTAAAGGTTAATGATTAACTCTACAAATGTTTGTTACTTCTTAGCACATATTTAGAAAATAAGTGGCAACTCTTATTTTTAGATTCTGTTTCACAGTGTGGTTATGCCCATACACGTTATATAAATGCTTGTATGTTGTCCAATTTCTGGGAAGGTTGAGATCATGATTATTACTTTAGTTTTATTTTTCACCTTTACATCCATATAGGCCTGGATAAAGAAAAGCTTGTTAGTGATGGCTGTTCCTCCCATTGCACACTCACTTCATTACAGTGGAACTGTGCACACTATCTGTGCTAGTGAATCATAAGTTCCTAGTAACCCTAGTAACAACACCATATAATACATTGTTTTTTTCTTCAGTTTCAAAATAAGAAAAAGGTTGTGAATCTTCATATTATAGTTTTTTAGTTAAAATTTTTGTCATGTAGAAAATTTAAGAAAATCTGTAATACAACTATTATAGCCCAGGAAGACAACCATTTAGACAGTGCTGTAGCCTATCAGAAATGGAGCAAGGCTAGAAGGCTGTGCTGTATTTCTTCAGCGTTTTACTAGGTCTGCTTTCACGTCACCCAACTGTGCCAACCATGGAGAACGTGAAGTGGTACACCATGAAGCTTGCAAAGTAGGCTACATCCAAGTAAACTGAAATAAATCCCATCACAAATGTGCCCCGTGCTGAATTCAAAAAAAAATGAGATGTCGTGAAGGCCTATGGAGGAGATTAGGTGATGTAATCGCAGCCCTGTTTGTGGAGAAACTGTGAGGAACATCTATTGATGATAATCGTCATTGTCATCATCATCATCTTAATAATAAAATAACACACATGTACATAGTCATTGAAAGAACATTGTCAATTTCTCTAAGCTCAAGGAAAGATACATCTAACAGAAAAACAAATGATTGATGTATTGGAGTACAGTGTTTAAAAAGTAAGAGGATAGTACATAGCACTTGTTTTAACTGAGGAAGAGTATATTATTATCTCATATGACAGAAAAAGAACTTTCTAATATTTAGCAGGCACTTATACATCTAGAATATGTTTTTACAAACAACTAATTAAGAAGTAACTAAACCTTCCCATTTGGGGATGAGACTTCACATTTAAAAACCTCTAAAATATTTGTAATTATTAATTCATTTTTTCAATCTCAAATTCTTATGGAACAACCTAATTGCGGTGCGAACAGTAGACAGATGGTGTAAATCTAGAGATGGGAATGCATGATAGGAGGCTCTGGCAGTGACCCGGGGGAGAGACGGTGGTGGGCAGATCTGTGGTGGGGCACTGAGTAAAACACAAAGGTAAGGGAGTAGCTGGGATATACGATTTCATCTCAAGCCTAAAGGATGCTCAGATGTGGGCTGCTTCTTTATGTTAGCCTTCCTAATTTGTGCAGGGTCAGTGCTTCATAAAATATGTATAACTAATCTAGAATTTTTAAAATATTCTTTCAATCCTAGAGAGATATGAGAGCAATAGGACATATCAAAGAGCCAGGGGACTCAAGTTCACTGCACTGTCAGGGTCACACTAATACTTACACAGGCCTAAAGTTACAGATAGAAAGGAGCAGGAAGACTTAGGACTCAGGTAGAACAATCAAAGGGAATTGATACTTGGTTGGATATGGAGCAGGGAGGGAAACAGTGTGGTCCAAGAATGCACCAAGATGCTGGCTTGGGCAACCAGGCGGATGATGGTACCATTTGTTTAGGTGAAAAACAGAGGAGGACGAGTACACTTTGGAGTTGATAAAGATCTTGTATTTACTTTCAGTTATGTTAAGTTTGAGGCAAGACAAGAAAATGCATATATACTAAAGGCGGTTAGGCTTCTCAAGTCTGCAACTCAGGAAGGAGTTTTCTGCTGGATTAGGAGTTATCAGCATGTAAATATTGAATGAGATTTCCATGGAAAAATTGGTAACTCAGAAAAAGGAAAGAACCTTCAGTGAGGTAAACATGTGATCTACAGGCAGAGAAAAGGACACCTGTAAAAGGAACTGTAACAGGGTGCAGCCAAGAGGGAGGGCCCAAATAAGGATTTGTAATGGGGTCCAGAAGAGCTTGGAGATGACTAGCTCCACACCGCAGGGCCACACCTGCCTGGAACGCTGGCAGAAATGAGGCTATAGAGGAAGATTGGTGCTGGGATTTAAACCCAGGCACGGCAGCCATTAGGGGTCTCTTTTTGGGACCACAGGTCTTTTTGGGACCACGTGGCTTTGGCGGAGTGGTGACCACGCAGCTTGGGTGAGAGTTAGGACCATGTAGCTTTGGAAGTGCTCCCTTTTAGCCATGTGGGTGGTGCCAGGAGCCTGAATCACGGACTTCTACTTCTTTCCTGAGATACAGTACCTCAGACTAGGCAGACAAAGAAGGAAGGACTGTGTGCGTTTGTGGGTGTTCTAAAGAACTTTAGTCTGTATAACTTTTAAATAAATAATAATTCCTTTTTTTTTTTTCACTGACCTCTGGTATTGAGAGACGTCTTTCCTCTGGTGGCAGGCAAAGTGAACCTAGTACCGGTGGGAACCCCCAGAGAAAAAGGGTTTTTTTTTTATATCACTCGGCCCCATCTGCCGGTCTGTTCCGCAACAGAATAACCAGGGTGGTGGGGAATATAGTGTCCCTGAGGTCAAAGGAGAAAGTATGTCTAAAAGGGGGTCAAGGTCACCACCAGTGTTAAATGTTGCTCAAATTTCAAGTAAGTTAAATTCTCTGAAGTTTCTACTTGTTTTACTTTTCAAAAAAAAGTTTAGATGACGTTAGTGGAAGAAGTTCCAGTGGAGGGATTGGTCTGGAGGAAAGCTTTCTGTGTAAGCGTCTCATTAAATGTGACCTTCTATAATTAAGCAGTTTGGCTGCAAAGGGGAGAGTACGGGACTTAAAGAAGAAAGTTTTCAATTCCTTTCTTCCTCTGTTTCCAACATATTCAATGTTCTTTTGCTTATTGCTAAATAACAATAACTATAGGGATGGATTCGCTGGTACTCGTAAATGAGAACTTTCTCTGCTCAAATGACTTATACTTGGCCTAAATCTAGTTCTAAAATTCTACACCAGGTACCCAGGGACCAAGAACAGACACATTCTTACATTAACCTCTGTGTTGTCTTTGCAGGGTTAAAAAAAATTGAAACCTCTTTATTTTACTTTTCTTTATTGTACTATATCCAGCAAATCTAGTTATTGGAATTTGCCTCCACATACCTACAGGTATTGAAGAGATTCTTTAACAGATTTCCACATTAAGAGTCATAGATAGAAAATAATTCCTTTTCTTTTCACTGACCTCTGGTATTGAGAGACATCTTTCCTCTGGTGGCAAGCAAAGCAAACCAAGTATTTATTTTCATTACTTTCAGAAAATAAAAATAGATAATAATTTTTTAGCAGTGATTATTATAATAGTTTTTAATTAGGATTTTTTCAATTTTTCAAAATATGCATTGGAAGAGATTTTAGAAAATGTTAGTGTATAATCTTTCACCTTCATAGAAACTTGTAGGAATCTGGATGTGGAATTAGGAGAAATAATGCTTAAAGAAAAAGACATTTGCCCTAGCTGGTACAGCTCAGTGGATTGAGCATGGACCTGTGAACCAATGGGTCCCTGGTTCAATTCCCAGTCAGGGCACATGCCTGGGTTGCAGCCAGGTCCCCAGTAGGGAGAATATGAGAGGCAACCACATGTTGATGTTTCTCTCCCTCTCTTTCTCCTTCTCTTCTCTTTCTGGTAAATAAAATATAAAAAAAGAAAAAGACTCTTTTTTTCTTCAGAAGATAAAATGGGTTTCATCTCATTAATATAAAGAAATATATAAAGTTAAATTTTCAATTCTCACAGTCTATAAACTACAATTATAATTACATGAAGTAGTTTAAAAACTGCTTACTTTTCATATCATGAATAAAATATTGCTTCAGAGAACCAAATGTTTGGCTACCAAACTCATATAGTAATACCATATAAAAGAAAAACTGCTTATGAATGTCAATTATAATAATGATAGTATTTAATTCCTTCATAGGGCTTTATACTTATGAGGAACTTATAGATCTGATGTCACATGTAGATGTGATGTCACATCTCAGAATGATCTATGAATTAGTCAAGGCACATATAGTTATTGTCACTTAGTAGAAAATGAAACTGAAGTTTCATGTTAGTTACTGTGCAGTGGGTAGTTACTGTGCAGTGGGTTTAGTTACTATGCAGTGGGTTTAGTTACTGTGCAGTGGGTTTAGTTATTGTGCAGTGGGTTTAGTTACTGTGCAGTGGGTTTAGTTACTGTGCAGTGGGTTTAGTTATTGTGCAGTGGGTTTAGTTACTGTGCAGTGGGTTTAGTTACTGTGCAGTGGGTTTAGTTATTGTGCAGTGGGTTTAGTTACTGTGCAGTGGGTTTAGTTACTGTGCAGTGGGTTTAGTTACTGTGCAGTGGGTTTAGTTACTGTGCAGTGGGTTTAGTTATTGTGCAGTGGGTTTAGTTACTGTGCAGTGGGTTTAGTTACTGTGCAGTGGGTTTAGTAAGTGATAGATAGGGATGGACTAGAACTCAGGTCTGCTAGTTCCTAAACCAGTACTTTCTACTAGACAGTAACAGTGAACATCAAACACTGTTAGAACAGTGGAATAAACAATTTTCTCTTGAAGTGCTTACAACTGGGTTGGAAAACTCAGATGTTAGAGGGCAATATAAACACCACACAATCAAGTAGTAAATATGCTTCCTTCTACAAAGATCTGACTTAACTGGTGTCACCGTCTTACAAGGTCTCTTCTTTGGTGAAGCTATAATGTGGCTTCTGTGATGGTTCACTTTCTGTGTCAACCTGGCTGGACTAAGAGGTGCCCTTCTGGAGAGCGGGTAAAACACCATTTCTGGTTATGTCTGTGAAGGTGTCTGTAGAAGAAATTAGCACTAAAACTGGTAAAGACTAAATAAAGCAGATGGCTTTCACCAATGTGGGTGGGCATCATCCAATCCACTGAAGGCTTGCACAGAACAAAAAGGCAGAGAAGAGTGAATTTGCTCTTTCTGCTTGAGACATGTATCTTCTCCCCACACAGATTAGCTCCCCCAGTTCCCAGGCCTTCAGACTCATGGAATTACATTACTAGCTCTCCTGGATCTCTGCAGAGGGTGCAAATCCCAGGACATCTCAGCCCCCATAATCATGTAAACCAATCCCTATAACAAATTTCCTTTTGTCTGTCTATCTATCTATCTATCTATCTATCTATCTATCTATCTATCTATCTATCATCTATCTATCTATCTCTCATCATCCATCTACCTATTTATCGCTATTACAGCTGCTGTTTCTTTGAAGAATTTTGACTAATACAGTTCTGAGTGCCTTCCACTAACAAATGTTTTTTTTTAAAAAATTGGAGTGATTCAAGCATCAGAATCAGATTATTTGAATTTCATGTATCTGGAAACATATATGTTGTGCAAGAAGCAACCAAAACGTGGATCTAGGATGCCAAGTGAAGAATGTGTGTGTGTGTGCTCCCAAAGGCAGAGTGCTAGAAAATCTAAAAATTAAAAAATAAACTTTATTCAGTTATCTGTTGCTGTTGTTTAATCTACTAATCTATCACCTCCAATGTACTTCTTCATCCAGTCTAAAAACATCTTATCATTCTACAGTAGTTTATACTTATTGATAGTTTAATCCAAATAATATTCAGAATGATATGACAACAGAATCATGTCTTAAGTGTGTTCATGCTAATTATGTTTTATTAAAGTTTATCTCTTAATTAAATACGAGATTATAGACTATACTGACATGCTAAATATTTTAGGGAGTTGTGAGGAAAGAGAGATGCGAGAGCAGAGCAAGCCATCATTCCTGTTATCAAGAGGGATGGAGTGCGTTCGACCAGACACGCAGAGATGACGGCTCTGACGGGGGGCCTGGAGAAGGAACGAAAGTGCGGAGAGTAATTGCTGTGTGATGGAGCGGCTGAAAAATGCCTCCTGGAGGATCTGGAGTGTAATTTGGGTCTTAACACAGGAAGAGGATTTACTTGAACATAGGTGAGGAGGGAAAGCATTCCAGTTACACAGAAATAGGTGAGTGAGTCTTGACTTGTGGAAAACACACACTGTGTGGGAGGTCAGCCAGCAGAACTTTCTGAATAGAGGAAAAAAAACAGTAATGTTGAACATTTTAATGCTTATTATTACATTTGAATACCTGTGGTATGACAGAAGCTTTGGATGCATGATTAGAGACCCTCACAAAAGCCATGCGAATAGGAATTATCTTTTTTCATACGTATATGTGTTTTCCCTATGAAGTGTGCATGGCCCAGAGAGGTTAAATATGACATCCATAGTAGGTACCTATAGCATTGGTTCCTGTTTCTGTGGATGGCATACTTAACAACAAGGATTTGCAGACAGGTCAGGCCGACTTCAGAGTCCAGTTTGGGTCTGCCTGCTATAAAATGCTGTCTCCCCCATTAAATGAAAATAGTGCCCTAAGCTATCACAGAATTTCAGTGAGCCTAGCCCCAATTCAGAACCTATAATACAATAATGCAAAAGCAGAATAAAGCTTGAGACAGATTTCTCTGTTTTGCTTCTGTGAAATGGGGCTTCAGTGGAAAGAGAGTCCAGGAATACACTGCCAGATACTGTTCCAGTGGGCCAAGAGGGGTGCAATTCCAACAGCATTCTGGGCAATCAGAAAGCAAATTAGGAATAGAGTTAAGAATACCCCATTTCATCAGGGCACAAATCCTGCTGTTTACCCTGAGTTTTCTCACTCACAGACTGCAGAGGGCCCTTAATATGGTCACACGATTAAATGTCAAGACCGGTCACCCTGAACCTCATTAACCTTCACTATTTCCTAGCTTTTACACACAGTGGATGTCTACATTAGTCATTTTTTCAGCTTTTCTGTTTCCAGACTTCATAAAAGAAGAATTTGCAAATAAGTTTTTATCATCATTAACAATACTATCGCTAAAGGGCATATGTGAAGTTTTATGATGGTTTAGCACATTAATATTTTACAATCAGGCTTTAACATGCTTTTATCTTTTTTACACAAGATTAATATCCTGCCTGAATTAGTTTTATTACATGCATTTTCAATTTTCACTAAGCTGATTTTCCTGCACTAGAATTGAAGGTTTTTTTCCTTACAATTTTTTCCTTCTCATTTGTAGGATTTAACGCATTTTATCCATCTTAATTTTTCCCACAGCATTGCAAGGGTTTTGCTGTCGTGCTGCCATTTGCAATGCGGTTCTGTCCGTTAATCACTCTGTCTGGTGCTAGATCTTTCATTCGGTGCAACGTTTGCCTTTTTGTTCTCTTTGAAGCCTAAACAATTACTGCCATGTCCATCAAGTCGTAGCAAGAATGTAGGTTTAGTAAATAACTGACTGATATGATAAATATAGCTGATCTAATTAGGAAATTTAAGACCGTATTTTTACTTTAGGGCCAATTAGGCCTTTTATTGGAAGAATGCCAGAAATATCACATTATATCATACTTGGAACCAACTCAAAATACAAAGAAACATATTAAAGATTAAACACAATTAAATACTGAAAGTAGTGCTGCTCATTCCAAAAAGTCGTGTTTGAACAATCAACATCTCCCCAATATCCATTTTATTGAGAAGTAGGCACCAGACATAGCCTCTCAGTCCGGCCTACATTTTGGTACATTGAAGTGTGAAAATCAAGTCTGGGGCCCCAACCGGTACTGAAAATCTACTCTTGGTTAAATCCTGGCTTAATCTGGCTGGAAACTCAGGATAATAGACAAGACAGGAAGATTGATGGACCAGGTAACAACGGCAGAGTAAAAGAGTTGTAGCAGCATAGATACAAAGTTGATCTTGGAAAAAATCAACCAGTTTGCTCATGTCTATCTTTTCCTCAACAGTTGCTGTGACCTTCCCTAACACCCAGCTCTCAGGCAATGCCTCAGTAACGACACCCCTCCACCAGCACTTCCCTCGTCCTGGCCTCGCATTACTGGGGCACTAACTGGATGGCTGGAGAAAAAATAGAATTAATATTCAGGGTTAAATTTTTAATGTGTGAAAATTGCATCATATCCCCCACCTTTGATGGGGAATCATTGTGTGAATGGAATTCTTAGTACCTTGGTCCACAGAATGAAGTCTTCATCATTTTTTGCTGGCCAATAAAGTTCAACATTTTTTACTTTGACAATGAACAAGAGTAATTTCAAGTGACACTTAAATTAGACACATGTAGACAAAGGGGCAAGTGAGGCTATAGGTCAGTTTCATGGATAGTATTTCCTATTACCATCTCTGTTTGCTCTTTTTTTTCTCCTTAGCAATTAATTTACAAATTGGCCTTAGGTTAAACTCAGTTAACACCTCGCTCCCCTTTTCTCAGAGCTCTTCAAGCAGAAAAACAGAATTTCAGCTGGCAACATCCTCACTCCTCAAACCCAGCCTCTCCACTGCCTGATCCTGAAACAAAACAAAAATTAGGTCCGTACAGTCAAGCTCAGAATCATCTTTTGTTATATTCCCCCATCCAAAGGAGAAGGATAAAAATCAGAGACAGAATAATTTGACTGGCGGGAACACTTGGGTTAATAGTGCTCTCTTCTCTCTGAAATGAAACAAGGAAGTGTACCAAGATGATGGTATAGTATAAATAACTTCATAACACAAATCCACTTCCAGAGAGGATATCAGCAATCATTCTGCAATAAACAGGGACCATGAAGACACATGTAAAAGAGGAAACTTACTTGTGCAAGGCCAAATACTTTGGAGTTGGAGTCAACAAAAATCAAGGTCCAGAGTTTTCTCCCAAATAGAAAAAGCAGGACCATCTCTCTGAGTTACATAAAGTAAAAACCTTTGTTCTTTTCATGAGCGCGAAGAAAAGTCACCCATAGCTGTCGGGATGTGTGTCAGCTGTTTCTTGTGCGCTAAAGGAATGAGAGACATTTTCCTGAGGGAGGGAATAACTGCTCACCGAACCTTGCTAGGATGGCCGGGTGCCTCTCCATGCATACTAACGACTTTGCTCCCAAACAAGATGGTGGGTGAGAGGCATAATTAATACGATGTGGACTGAGAGAAAACACTGTGGGGAGTTTTGAGTCGTGGCAATGCAGATAAGGTAACTCCTAAGTGCCAATTCAATTACTATTATAATTCATCTGCCACTCTCCACTCCACTTCATGTTTAATTATTTCAATAAAGAAGTGTGAGTGATTTTTATCATTTCTATTCAATTCCCCAATGCACTTATTTCTTCCCTGGACACATTTATTCTACTGTATTCTTGGCTGTTTCAGTGTATAGGTTTGGAAAATGAACTCAAAAGACCAGAAAGCTGAGGGTAGTTGGTATCAGATGTCTTTTCCCTGTAGATTTAAAAAAGAAAACAGTTTTACCAGTTGTGGTTGCTTCTTTCAAAATGTCACTATATAACTGGCAAAGGAGCCCAGGCTTTTGTTTCTCAGCTTTCACTGGAACCTTATGTATTAGCTTTTAGAAAGTCAGCCTCTGCTTATCAAAGGTTTTCTTTAAACTACTGTTTTGAAAACTATGTATTAATTTTAGGTGCCTCCATAAATTATTCTTTTGTGGAAAAAGAATAATAAGAAAGCAATCATTCAGCAGCATCTTATCTCTGAAAGTCTGCTTAGATTATCTGCTTATTCTCAGATTCCCCTCAAAATGACTGAGCATAGATGTGATTAATTTAATGTTGATAAACCAGTTCTGGACAAGCAGGGAGCGAAACTTGGTTGGTGAGGAACTTGAGACTAAACCTGCTGGCACCTAGAGGGCAAAGTGAAGGAGCATAGAGTCCTATTCTGTATTTTTAAACCATTCCACAATCATCATAGAGTTTATGGTTTTGAAAATGTCATCCTTTCTGAATTCTTGATTTGTCAAATTGGTATTAAACAATTTTAACTTTGTAACCACAAAACATTAAGAAAATAAAGCCCTTTCCATCTTTTAGATTCCAGAAGCAGCAGTAACCCCACCACTTGTCACCTGTACTGACTCCCTGTTAAATATCAAATGATAATCAAAGCCCTGAGAGAAAGGCATCCATAAGCATCCCCTCCCAACACTGAAGCTGCCAGTAACATAAGATAAATCAGGGACATTGTTCTAGACCTTCTTTGAGTTGCTAGAGGGAGCAGATGGTGAGATGAAAAAACAGCACGCTCTCCAGGTATCAGAATGTGGCTCCAGGGTCAGACCAACTCAGCCCTGATCTTGGCTCTTCCCTCCCTGGGCGTGTGCACATGAGTTGGTGAGCTGCGGGTCGGCGCCGCTGCGCACTGAAGCATGCAGAAGAGTAACTGGCATATAGTTACATAAACTTTGACGCCTACTATTACTCATAAAATTTGTCATTTGGTGACTTGATTTTCCTTCATAAGCTGCTCTCTGCTCATTTTAAACATCACTTATTACACCATTGTAAAGCCACCATTCCAATAGCTCTGGGACACACTTGCAACTTTACAAATTCTGCAGGCACTTTCAGTAAGTTAAAGCTGTAGTTTTATCATTTTGAGGATAGGGGAGGCATGCACAGAATGGATATGATTTAATGTATGCAACTTTCTACCTTCCACATTTTATCTTATCCAGTCTTCATTCATTGCTCTGATTGGGGTCCAAAAATTATAAGAAGCAGGACTATTTTCAAGACTTTTACGTAAGAGGCACTTGGGAACTGAATTCAGTTGGGGAGATGGGGAGGTAAGGTAGTTTAAGTTTTGCATACATGCATGTAAAAACTCAGACAGTCTGTTTATCTGGGTTGACTCTGGGACACAGATGGAAACTATAGGGAGCTAAAAATCCCCCAACTCGACCACCTCTTGGTGTTGTCAGTAGTAATGGAGATGAACACAAAGAGGTCTTAGAAGAGACAGAACTGAGTTTTGTAGCGTTGCTACTTCTGCTGAGAAGTAGTAAATCATGGTAAACTATCCTAAAACTCCAGAAACTTATAAATTCTTTTATCTTTTCTTGTCCTTTTGAGGATTCTCTTTCACCTCCACACACCCACCCGAGGCCTCACTAGAGAGGGAACCCACCAATGTTCTGTTCCTGCTTTGGCAATATTTAGCCTTCCCAGGTGAGGTGAGATTCTGCAAAAGGAGCTACTGGGAACCAGAATTTGGATCCCACTAGTTAGGGTTGTTCATCCAGTCCTAGTATGTACATGCAATATATGAAGTATTCTTCAACTTGAAACTTTATAAAGATGACCAAAATAATTTTGTAAAAATGCCTTAACTATCAGTCTTACAAAGAAGTGTACAGATTTCAACAGATATACCTAGAAGAAACCAAATTTGAGAATTATATAGTATATCCTTAAATGAAACTTCAAATTCTTCACAGTAAGAAAATGTCAGTAACTTTTAAATGATGTGGCTGAGACAAGAATAATCCAAACTGACTCTTCTTTCCTATAATATGTACATTTTTTTTCTTCCTACACAAGGGGGTCTGGTCTGCATTTGCTGTTTCTTGGTTTAGGATCATCAATACTAAGCCATGATCTTTACTAAGGCATTTACTGAAACTAGACTTTTTGGGGGGGATGAAGAGGGAAGTCTCCCTTTTGTTTACTATTGTAATTATTACAAAGCTCTCTCTGATGATCAGAGCCTCTCCCCTGGAAAAGTAGGAGCCGTGGCAATACTGCCGTTTACAAACAGAAGAACTCGGGCACATGGAGGCTGGATGATTTGCCCCGGTCCCAAATAAAACTAGATTTTTTTTAGTTAAAAAAAAAAAACTAAAAAGTTCTTTACTAAAAGGTTTTCCTCTCATTCGCCCTCCACTGGGGACCTGGCCCACAGCCCATTCATGTGCCCTGACTGGGAATATAAACCAGCGACCTTTCAGTTTGCAAGTCTGCACTCAATCCACTGAGCAACACCAGCCAAGGCTAAAACTAGACTTTTAAGGTTTTCTAAGCACTAATCAGTTGATTTCTGTGACACTTTTGTTCTACCCCTTACACTCAGAGAGACTGTGTTTAATTTGATGCTCTAAGACGGAATGCAAATTATGCATATATTTATCTTTCTTTCTCCACAACTGAACTATGAGTACATTAAGAACAGGGGTGTTCAGTGATCACACCAGTGTTTTACTTTGAAAACACTTGAAATGGGATGAAGTTGAATAGTGGGATAGTCTTTGTGCTTCTCTTTGTATTTAAATAGCTCATAATTTTAAATAAAAGTAAACTGTAAAAAAATAAAAACAACAGGGACTTTGAATCATTATTCTTATCATTGTCTCTGACACATTGGGTTCACTAAGAATTTGTTAAATGAATGAATGAACTGAAACAATTGTAGATTTCCGACTTTCACTGTGCTTTTCCTGGTCGCCTGCTGCAGGCATATGCAGAAGAGCCTTCTCCAATTTTCATGCCAGACTTCCTTCTGAAGAGGCCTTTAAACTAATTTGGCCTAAGATTCTCCAGTTACTGTTGGTTTCTCTCTATTACCTGTCAAAAGGCACCTGACAATGTTCCAAGAAGAAAACACTGCATCCTCATTCTAGAAGAAAGGAATTATATCAAAATCAAAAGATCCGTTTCTCCCCAGAGAAGTTATACAATACTGGCACAGTGATCAAATAGGGGAAGATTTCCTAAAATACTTTCCTGTAACGAGCCACTAAAACTGTCTCAAATGACTGATAAAGGAATGAAAGTTTTAAAATCCTTACCCATGCATCAATCCTGCATTTGAGAGTGTCCCATTTTATTGTGCTGATTAATCACATGCTCACAGGAAGTTGGCAAAAGCTATCAAAAGCCAACCAGTATAACTTGAGTGCCAACTTCACAAAATAATCAGGGTCTGGTGCGATGTGTCATAAAATATGCCACGATGGGTCATTCTAATGCACTCTTGAGAGAATTATACATATTCATCCTCCTCGTTTAGCACCTGAATGACAACAAGCAGGTGAAAGCATCGGAACCAATGTATCAAGCCAGACAGTTGCCATTATGAACAAAACATGAAAAGAGAGTGATGATGCTGAAAAATGGTGAGAGTCTTCTACTGAGACCATGCAAGCACTGCTGTCTTTTGATAGGGAAATGAAGCCTGCTGGGAGAGACAGGGCTTTGTCTTCTTGTCATCACTGCTTACGATTTATGGAGAATTTGCATGAAATATAAATTTCTTAATAGGAATATACGTTTCTCAGTTGAAGTCACCATAACTTTTTAGTTTGTTTGTTTTAGAGGCATCGTAAGGTAGGGAAACTGTCAGTCTGAACTAAATGCTTTCCTTAAATATCTAAGATTAGCTCTGAGCAATGGAGGGCTCTATTAATCACTAATGAACTCCTAAATGCCACCTTCCACTGAAATAATGACAGGTAAAATTATATCATGACACACTGAGTGACAAAAAGCAGCCCCCTTACCTGGTTTCATAGTGTGTTATTGGACTGCGTGGCACTGTTTTAAAGGAACCAAATAGAGAGCTAATGGGCTCTGGTAGAATGACTCGTGGCTCACTGTGTGCATGCATTTATATGTGGGCTTTGTGTGTGTGTTCTTTCACATAGTTTTTACAAAGAAGTATCTATCATTCTTCAAGCCACTGCCACTAACTTCTTCCTCCTCCCTCATCGTGTCTTAATGAAGAGAACCCTCATTCTGTAATTAAAATAATACCACTCGTAACTGGAACTATGTGAAATCATAGATAAGCTAAGCAAAGTAATTACTCCATTTCTGGAAAGCATTAATATTTCCACAAGCCGCCGGATGTTCTTTTAAGTGTTCTATATAGCATGTAGGAATTGGACTAGTTGGGAGAGGCTCCAACTCTCCAATATGACTTTTTTTATTGTATAATAGATAGTGAAAGAGCAGGTTGCCCCTTTGAGCTGAGTTTGCAAAGGTCACTCCTAGACCTTCACAAAGAGTGCTAGTGTCTATAAAATAAAAAGAATGCTCCAGACTGCCTTTCCATGGCCCCAGTTCCTGCCCCTGCCCAGTTTTTGTGCTAGTTAGCCTTTACCCCAGACAGCCCAAGGGAGTGTGCCACCTGTGCTTGATTTCTGAGATTTTGGTAAATCTTCTTGGCTCTTCTAGGAAGAGCCTTCTGGCCATAGCCTCCGACTTCTCTCCTCCCACCACACCTGGATTTGTTATTCAACTACGTCTTTCAGACTCTTTTGTTTTGACCTAGCTGAGGTCCAGAGTGGATATCATGCACCGGCCTCACAGAGACAACGCTGACAGCTGATAATCAAAGAAGAAGGAAGAAAAGCATGCAGCAGGCTAAATGAGAGGGCTCATCTAAGAATGGTCGCTAAAGTTCAGTGGAGAAAGCTCTCAAAGAAAATCTGTGTATTACATAGACTGGGAAAACCTCTTCGGGTATTTAACTTCAGTCTTTTATTATTATTATATATCGTTTGTATTATTATTTGCTTTCAGTATTTTCTTATGGTCTAACTACTTTGTAATTAAAACTAATCCTTTTCTTTCCCTCTTAATGTTAATTTGAAGGTGTTTTAAGAAGCAGCAATAGAACACTAAAGTTAAATTCATTGCCTATAAACTGCCTGGGCTACTTGGTTCCTCCTTGTGTTCCTCACCCCTTTTTAAAAACATCTTCTTTCCCAATTATTATGGTTTCATTCACTCATTCTAACTTCAAAAACACAAGTATTACAACACTCTATTGCCTACTGCCGAAATGGAGACTCCTTACCTTGTTGGGAAGGAAAGTCTTTCCTTGGATTACTGCAAAGCTGTAGAGGATTTTGAGACGGGATTTTCCTGCAACCCCTCTGCCAGAGGTCAAGAGAAAACTACTGTTTGGATGAGGAAAGCTTTATCATGGCACTCACTGGTTCTATCAGTCTCCTACTGAGGTATGAACCAACTTAGTAACTTGTTCTTTCTTCTGGGCAGCCCATAATTGTGTAGCAGGTGCACAACCACAGGCGGCATTTAACCATTCCTCCCTATGTCCAACTAGAAGTCTCATTATCCTGGGGGTAGCTGAGAGCAGTAGACAGCAGCCAATAAGAGAACAAATCAAGTAAAGGCTTGGTGTGTGAACCTACAGCTTTTTCCTGTCTTCATCTTCCCTTGTTCTTCTGCCAACAATTATTTCTCCCCATGTATTCTCTTTTTTATCTGCTTGCTTTCAACTCTAGCCTTAAACAAGTATGCCACTTTATTTGTTTCTGGGTAAGCTATCATTAATTCATTCATTTAACAAATAATTGTTGAGTATCCATTATTTATCAGGTATTATTTTAGATGTCACAGAGGAATAATAGACAAAGTCACAAAACATATTCTAGTGGGGAAGAAGATCTTCCGTTATATCTATATTATAGATATTTTATATCCATATATTGATTCCTTAACTATGATTATTATAATTTTTAATTCTATAATGTTTACTTGATTCTTTTTTACTAGATTAACCATTTTGTCACCTATATTCTTGAACATATTTTATCATGGTTATTTAAAAGTCCACATTTAATAATTGCAAATCTGTCTCTCCTGTGGGTCTTTTACTCTGTCACATATTCTTATAATTTTTTTTGTCATTTTGCAGCATCTCTTGCTATGTGTGATAGCCTTTAACTAATTGATACTTGCTGTGTGTGAAAAATTATAGACTTACTTTCAGTGTCTGAAGATTTTTGTTCTTTTCTAGCAAGAATTTTTTTTTTAATTTTTATTTTCTGATATGTTTTTATCTAGGAGAAAATGAATGAGCTTAACCTATGATTGAGCCAATTAAAGGCTGGTTTCAGTTTTATGAAAGCTGACAAATTTTATGATTTGCCCTTTCTCAAAGAATGTCCCACTGCTCTCTCACTTTTGTTCACTTTATTTTTAATAAAATAAATAAGATGTGCTTTAGACATCCCATCTCAACACCCAGGGCATCTCACTTTGACAATCCCTAACTCCAGTTTTTGTCTCCCAAGCTTTAACAGACTAAATAAAAGTCTGTTTTGCTTTTTCATTACTCAGCTACCATTATGCATGCACGAACATTTGGAAGGGAAAAACAGAACTGAATATTAGGCTTACTTCTCTGTCATTCTCTTCTCTCTAATATCTACATAATCTTGGCTTCTCTAGTCCCTGCTGACTTTGCATTTTTTTCAGTGCATTCAGATGGATTTCTCTTTGTTTTATCTAGTCTTTCTAGTTCTTATAGGAGGAAAGTCTAGTCTTTACAAATTAATTCAACATAGCCAGAAATGTAAGACTCTTACTATAAGAATTTTTAATGCAGGCAAAATTCAGTTTATCGTCGCAAGGGCCTGGTATCTTTATTTTATTCTCTGGCCAAATACTATGGCCCTTTCACAATCATTTGTCTCATAAATAAAGGCCACCATCCTCAGGAACAACTAGTGAGATGATGTGGATGGATCGTCTGTCTTTACCACTGAAACAAAACTGTAGAATAGTGAACAAGTGAATAGCCATTGGTAACAAGTTTGTAAAAAGACAACAGTTTATTTTAGCTTTTTGATCCCTAAAAATGTTTCTGGACTACCAAAATGGAGCACTTTGTTTTTAATACATCAAGTGATTTTATGGCTTTTGAAAAATGACTACAGATAAGCAATTGAGTCACTAGAGGGATTTCAAATGCTGAAATATGCTCTTCTTTGATTTACCTGACAATAATGCACAAATAAGACTCAGGACAGCTTAGCAGACATTTCATAGTGTTCTGGTGTCTATGTAACTTAGCTAGGCTCCTCTTGAGATTAAAGTTCACTTTTCTTTGGCATAAATATGATTTATCATTTTGAAATACACACATGCACACACATTTTTGTTCCTGTTTTAAATTTTGTGTAGCCATTATATTTAGTGAATTTCCTTAATCTCTTTCAAATATCCAAATATGAAATATTTGGGGCTGCAGAGGATCCTAGCTGAACAATAGTGAAGGGTATTTATCCAGCACAGTCACCATTAGAATGCAAAATCACTATGTCAAGATCTAGAACATTCTGTCTTGGGTCATTCACTTTTCAGGGATGAATAATAATTAATTCTCAGAACTCTTTATGGTAGCAGGACACAGGAAATTGATTTGCCTAACTACCTTAGATACTGTTGAGGGTTCTTGTAAGCTTGACAGCTACCCGTGGCCCCTAAAATAATGAAAGTACAAGGCACAGGTGATACCATTTGATTAGGCAACTTCCACTTCTCTGGCTAAGGTAAAATGTAGTATGGAAAGTGAAAGCTTACCAGAGGTTATAATTCACAGCACTAAGTGCATGGAATTAAACTATTCCCTGCACTCAAGAACAGGCCCAACATAAGTTGGACATAGAGGTCAGAGCAGTGGATCAAGTCATACCTCCTTCCAACCTCTGTACCAACATACTGCAGTGGTTAGTAAGGCAACGTACCAAGGGCGGGGGTGGGACAGGAAAACAATGAGAACCTTACACTTTACTAGTAAGACTGGGTGAAATGGATTTAAAAGTAAATAAAAATTCAAGATGTCTGTATAATCATACATGATCTTTCAAAGTGCAGTGTATAGAAGTTTTAAAAAAATACTGTAGTAACCAGGGGAGGAGGTTAGGAGCTGAAAAAGAATGAAAAAGTTCAGGAAATTCTTCATTAACAGAGGGACTTTAAATAATGTAAAAGGTAGAAGGTAAGATATTACTTTTAAAAGTATTTTTGAAGTGCTGCTTTCTGTCACAGATTCCAAAAGAGAGTTTTAAAAGCAATAAGGAGAAAATTGGCTGATCCATTTTTAATTTTTTGAGGTCCCTCCATACTGCTTTCCATAGTGGCTGCGGCAGTCTGTGTTCCCACCAACAGTGCACAAGGGTTCCCCTTTCTCCACATCCTCACCAGTACTCATTGTGTGTTGATTTACTGATGGTAGCCATTCTGACACGTGTGAGATGGTATCTCACTGTGGTTTTTATTTGCATTTCTCTGATGATTAGTGATGTTGAGCATCTTTTCATATGTCTATTGGCCATCTGTATGTCCTCTTTGGACAAGTGTCTATTCAGAACCTTCACCCATTTTTTAATGGGGTTGTTTGGTTGGGATTTTTCTTTTTGGTGTTAAGTTTTTTAAGTACTTTATAAATTTTGGATATTAACTCCTTATCAGAAGTATCAGCAAATGTGTTCTCCCATTCTGTGGATTGTTTTTTTATCTTATTGATGATTTCCTTTGCTGTGCAAAACCTTTTTGGTTTGATATAGTCCCATGTGTTTATTTTTTTCTTTTGTTTTACTTGCCTGGGGAGATATATGCAATAAAAAATTGCTACGAGCTATGTCTGAGATTTTGCTGCCTATGTTTTCCTTTTGATCCAGTGATTCCACTTCTGGGAATATATCCATATATTCAGAGGAACCCAAACACTAATTCAAAAGAACATAAGCATCCCATGTTCATTGCAATGTTATTTACAATTGCTAAGATATGGGAGCAGTCCAAGTGTCCATCAGTAGATGAGTGGATAAAACAACTATGGGACATTTACACAATGGAATACTACTTGACTGTAATAAAAGAAGAAATATATTTGCATCAATATGGATGGACCTGAAGAACATTACGCTGAGTGAAATAAGCCTGTCGTAGAAAGACAAATAATATATGATTTCACTCATATGTGGAATCTAATGAACAAACTGAACTAACAAGGGAAATGGGGACAGACTCACAGAGGGAGAACAGGATGACAGTTGGGGGAGATGGTTTGAGGATGGAGGGATTGAGCAAAGAGGACAAAGGACTCATGCACATGGACAACAGTGTGATTGCAGGGGGAAGGGACTCTGAGGGGACTTACTGGTAATGGAAAAAAATAAAGATTAAAAAAATAAAATTTGATGGACTACAGCTCTCATCCTCCACTTCAATCATGGCATCTATACATTTATATTGTATTGTATATTTTGTAATATTTAAGGGTGAGAAGAGGGGTTCCAAGGCTTTTTCACTCTCACTCTCTCTCTCTCTCTTGCTTTCTATTTCTCACTCTCTATATATTTATACATAAATATATAATCTGAACTTTATAACCATGAAGCCCTACTTTTCAGTCCAGATCTCTTTCCACTTTTTCCTGTGATCATTCTGAGTAACACGCACTGTTGATCACCTTTTCTTACAGCCACCTGTTTTAAGGGAAGATATATGTATCACCTTCTTCTTCTTCTTCTTCTTCTTTTTCTTCTTCTTCATCATCATCATCATCATCACCATCATCTATCATCCATCTATGAGTGCATAGTACCTTGCTATATACATATCTGTTAATTTAGATTAGATTTAATATACCTGAGAAATCGCTAGTCTGTTCCTTCATTAGTTGAAGAAAACCAAACTTGGAGCATGGAGCTGAAACACCTCTCCAAGCCTGTCTAGTTAGGGAGAATCTAAATTTAACTTGTACTTCTCCCTGCTGTTACTTTGAGTAATATTCACTACTACTCAGCTTTTTCTATATGCACCTCTCACAAGGGGAGAAATTGATAACTCTATTTTGGTTTCTATCCCCAAATTTCAGAGAATCTTCATTCATTCAGCACCCACTAATTATTCATTAATTATTTCCAGAATCTTCTTAAAGGAGGTGCATAGGTTTGTTAGAGACTTTGTATATGAATTGATAGGTAACTGGATTAATTCAAACATCTATCTGAACTGAACAGTGAGCATTTCTTAGTGATTGACATGAAGCTTAATGAGAATAATAGACAGTGTGACTAGAATTTATAAATGTTTTTATTCAACCAAATATCTAGTACAATTTAAATATAAAACATATAAATATATAACAAATTTTAAATGAAAACATAAATTTGTATTATTTATTTAAAGTACATTATCTTTCTAACATAAATTATTAGCAGATGAAATAATTAACATTTTCCCAAAATACTAAGCCACACACTATTTAAAATGAAGGGAATTTAATTAACCATTAAAATTGAAAATAAAATACATAATGTTATTTTATCTTTTTTTAAAGTGTGAGATTTAAAACAAAATGGGTCAAACACATCATTATTCAATTAAGGAGTATTTTTGTGCACATTTTTCTTGATGCTAATAAACCTCTTCCTAACTTTACACTTGTTGCTGACTTGGTGAGGAGATGTTTCTTCCTGTAGTGCAGAGGCTGGCAATATTTATCTAAGGGGCTACGTGGTACCTATTTTCAGCTTTGCAGGGAATACTACTTAATTCTGCTATTATAACGTTGCAAGAGGCCATCCGCAAAAGCAGCCATAGGCAATGTGGAATAGGTGTGGCTCTCTTCCAACACAACTTTATTTACAATATATGCTATTGGCCAGATTCATCCTATTCACTGTTTTTTTCTCAATCCCAGCTTTAGTTTCAAATATTCTCTTTTCATCCCATCTTTAAATAATTTTCTCCCTTATTTTATAACTTGAATGAGATATGTATTGAAAAGCATTTTGAAACTCATAATGGACTACACTTTGTAAAAAAAACCAATTTTCTTAATTTTCTTTAGTTTTAACTTAGGTAGATGAAAATTATGTTGCAAAATTACCTGTGTCAATTTCCATATTCGTTTAGAATCCTTTGAGTTCAAGAAAGAATGATTCTTCGTACAAGTTTTTACTAATACACCTATGTAGGCATAGTTCCATCTAAACTTGCCCTTATGCAAATGGGTGACCTTTTGCATAATTCTAAAGGTTTATTGATCTTGACTTTAAGAAGCAAAAAACTGAGTCTTCAGATTTTCTTAAACACCTGAATAAGACATAGCCAGCTGAATTCCAAAGATCTGTGCTCCTGTTTCACGCGGTAGGATTGGTGCTGGGAAGCAGCTGCCTGGGCAGGGGCTGCAGTTCTCAGGTCCTCCGCAGCCCGAGGGGCCGAGAAGCCAGTTCGCACTGCTTTGTCCACTCCAGGTGGGAACGTCTAAGAAGCAGGTGTGCTTTCCCCACCCTCTCCCTTCTCATCGGTGGGCTAGATGTCAGCGCCTGCACAGCCTTGAACGACACTCCTACTGCCCAATGAGTCTCACCAGGTAAGGAGATGCACTTCTTTAGGGTCTAGTCACCAAGACACAGGGTTCATTTATTGGAGTAGTTAGTTTTACCTGAACTAAAACAAATACTAAACAACAAAAAATATTCCTGACATTTTTGGTGGTATATTATTGGTATTTTAGTATTTCAAAACAGCACATTGTATTTTAAATACTAAAATCCTGGAAATGAATGTTAGAATCAGTAGATTTTTCAATGAATGTTGTTAGCCCATATGACTGACTTCCTACCAATAATCGATGAATAGTAATAGGGCATAGTTTTGTGTAAATAGAAAATAAAAATTAAATTTTGAACAAATGTGTAGAGACTGAAATAACCAAATGTAATTTTAAGCAAATAATATAATATAATATAATATATTGAGGATATTAAGAATAATAGTATAATCTATTATATTCTGAATATATTATATTAAGAATATAATAATATATCATTGCTTAATTAATATAAATAGTTTAGATGTTATAGTTGACTACATATCTAGAATAACCCAATAGAAGGTTTCTCATCCTTAAATGGAGCTAGCTAGATATGCACTGACCAATTCAGTTTCTGTAAATGCCTTTCCTTATGCTGAGTGTTCATAGGCCTAGTTTGAATACTGAACCCATATACATAAAACACATGTAGAGAAGTTTGGCACCTGTGTTCTGAGTGCCTAGAATGGCATGTACACCCTTGTTTTCACCATAAAAATTAGTATTGTAACAAAGAAAATGCCCGTGACAATACAATAATGTCTGAAGTGACAGCTAAGCAGAGGAAATCCATTTCCTTCTGAGTTACATGTTTTCTCCCATGACTGTGTTTCATGTTAGTTGATGATCCAAGGACCATTAGTGACTCTAGACTTTTCTCTCCACTGAAACATAGTAAGTAGGTGATTTACCACCCTCTGCTTGCTTGCAGGTAAGTTCATGAGCAATTGTATCTCTCAATCTTACGGCTGGACTGACCAGTGAATACATTTCCAGAAGTCATTTTGCAGGACAGGTTTCAAGTTTTGACACCCTCCCCAAATATAAATAAACTGAAATAAAGAAATTGATGGAAATTGCTTTTGATTTTGTCAGGGGGAAATATTAGAAGAGAAGTAAGCTGGGGACAACAAAAAGGTTAAACACTAAGATCTGACTAATGGAGACTTTTTAGAGATCATAAATGGAGATACTTCCTACCTCTTTTAATTTATTTTTTTGGTATTGTTAACGTCACTTATTCCACCATTGTAAAGTCACCATTCCAATAGCTCTGGGACACACTTTCACCTTTAAGAATTCTGTAGGCACTTTCAGTAGGTTACAACCATAATTACAAAATTATGAATTCTGGCTAACCTGAGTGTTAAGGAATGTTTCTAGCTCAAAAATGGATACTATCATGACCATGCATACAATGGAGAGTATTGAAGCTTTTGTAGGACAGGTATGTGCTTAAAGTAGTGTTTTGGAAAATGATCAGAAGACCAATTTGAGTAGAAAAGAATAAAGGTGGGAAAAGTGGTGAAAATGGAATTCAGTTAATAAAAGCAGTGGCAGTAGAAATGAGTAGGAGGTAATGAATGTACGAATCATTTCAAAAGAAAAGCATAACTGCAAATTATTTTTTAAATTTTTATTGTTATTATATTACAGTTGTTCCATTTTTCCCCTTTGCCTTCCCTTGCCCAGCCCACCCCCTGCAAGGAACTCCTCCTACCTTTTGTGACAGCATGGATGGAAATGGAGAATATTATGCTAAGTGACGGTGAAAGACAAATATGATCTCACTTATAAGAGAAACCTAATGAACAGAAAAACAAATGAGCAAAATAGAATCAGAGACATGAAAACATGGAACAGACTGACAGTGACCAGAGAGGAGGTGAGAGGGGGATAATGGTGGAAAATTGCAAATTAAAACCCCAATGAGGTATCACTTCACACCTGTTAAAATGGCTATTATCAAAAAGATGAAAAATAGCAAGTATTGGTGAGGATGTAGGGAAGAGGAAAACCCTTGTGCTGTTGGTGGGTTGTAAATTGGGTACAATGACTGTGGAAAACAATATAGAATTTCCTCAAAAAATTTAAAATAGAATTGCCATATGATTCAGCAAATTAACTTCTGTGTATTTATCACTAAAAAAGAAAATTGCTATCTTGAAGAGATATCAGCATCCCAATGTTCATTGCAGTGTTATTTACAATATCCAATACAATGGATATGTCCAATGGTCTGAGGGTTCATCGACAGAACAACCTAAGGGTCCATGTACAGATAAATGGACAAATAAAATGTGATATATATATATTATTATATATAAAATAAGTATTATATATATATAATAAAATATTAAGGAGTCATAAGAAAGAAAAAAATCCTGCTATCTGCGACAACATAAAGGAACCTTGAGGGCATTAAGCTAAGTGAACTAAGACAGAGAGAAAAATATTGTATGATCTCACTTATATGTGGAATCTTAAAAAAAATGAACCTGTAGATATAGAGAACAGACTGGTAGTTGACAAAGTCAGGGGATGGGGGAATAAGTGAAATGGGTGAAGGTGTCGAAAGGTACAAAGTTCCAGTTATAAGATAAACAAGTCCCGGGAATGTAATGTATGGCATGGTGACTATAGTTAAAAATACCATATTGTATGTTTGAAAGTTGCTAAGAGAGTAAATCTTAAAAGTTCTCATGACAAGAAAAACAATTGTAATTATGCGTGGTGATTGATGTTAATTTAACTTATAGTACTTATTTTGCAATATACGAGGGGGGACCCCTGAAAAATGGAATTATATTCTGGAGGTTAAGACCCTTGTAGTATAGTTTTTCTTGCTAGGCTAGTGTTCTAGGAACCCACCTGTGTCAGCGTACTGGCTGGTATTGTTGTGAGAGGCTGAGTTTGGTCTCAGTAAATTTTTTTGAAGACTCAGTGCGTTTGTTCGTTTCATGATGGGTGATTTTCAAATGCACCTGCCTACACCACATTGAGTGTCCAGCAGTTTTTGACTAAACAACGGCATGCCCCCTGTGTCTCACCCTCCCTGTTCTCCTGATCTCCCCCTGAGTGGCTTTTTTGTTTGTTTGTTTCCCCAGATGAAAAAGGTCCTCAAAGGAAAACATTTTGCTGATGTGGAAGAAGCGAAACAAAAAACAGCAGAAGCACTAAAAGGCATCAAAATTGACGAGTTCAAAAACTGATCTGAGCGGCGGGAGAACCATCTTGGTAGACGCATTGCATCAAATGGGGAGCTCCGTGAAAGTGGCTGCAGTCAAAACATGGAAGAATAAACACACATTTTTTTATAAATAAATTCTGGGTTTTTATGGGTCCCCCTTATATACATATATCAAATTATTATGTTATACACCTAAAAGTAATATATAATGTTATATGTTAGTGATATCTCAATTTTTTAAAGAATAGAAATGGTAAACAGGAGGAGTTGAATATGACAGTAAGATATGCAGATGGAAGAATTCAATGGGCAACCGACAAAGCTCGTTGAGGACATGTTCAAGTGTGAACATGTGCACAAACACGGGGACAGCCCGGTAAACACACCCGACCAAGAAGGAGGCCTTAAGCTTCAGGCTGATTCTGGCCATCTCCATGCTCTGACTTCTCTCCTCTCAAAGCATTTGCTTTAGGAAATTTGCCATTGTAAATTCTTTCTCTGCCTCCTTAAGACATAAATCTTCCCCCAGCCTCTTGCCAGTTTTACAACCTAGGAATGTCTTTCTCAAGAACCTGGGAGCCATCCCTTTGAAATGTAATCATGGAGAAAGATAGTGCCTTCCTCTCTGAGTCTCTTTGGGCAGGGATGGACTTAACCTATGTGCCAATTAGTAAACATCACGCTGATGCACCCACCCCCTAGAACTCTGCTTAACTTATCTGGGGTGCGGTTTTCTGTGGCACACCCATCGGAGTCATGAGAGTATTTGAAATATCCAAGAAATGCAGTGAGAAAGATATGGAGGACAGTTATATAAACTGAGGAAATTCAACCTTTTAGCTAGATAACTGGAAAAGAAATGGGAGTGGTAGAAAGAAAACTCAGCATGCAACATAGAATATAAATGCCAAAGAAATTTCAAGAAGGGAGATGTCATAGCATAAGTTCTGCATTATGATACGGGAAAGTGATAATTAAAGAAAAAAAGAATAAAAGTAATTGGACAAAATGAGTAGGAGTTAAGCACTGATAGTTGTTTTACTATCTTCACTGAGATCATACTGTATAACATACAATTTTCAAAGCTTTGGTTTGAAAGGTGAGTAAAACAAGCAGTCCCCACTTTCTTGCAACATATTACATTGATTTGGAGGAAATAAAATAATAACAATAAGCTAAGCACCAGAAATGATAGATGCTATCACGAAATTGGGGGAGATTGTTCCAACAGAAAGTGACTGGATAAATAGTTTTGACTGCATTGGCCTCTCTGAGGAAGGGATAATTTGGCTGTGATGGGCCCAGGTGGAGCCAACCATGCGAACCACATAAGCCGTGGAAAAGAACCCAGTGTAGCATAAGCTGGTTGAGTTCAAAGATGCAGAGCCTGGCTATAGTGCAGTGAAAAGGGCTGAGAGTTGTATGAGATGAGAACATGAACTTGTAAGTCAGTGTAAGGTATTTGGATTTTATTTTCAATGTGATGGGAAGCCATCGGTGGGGTTTAAACACGAGAGTGACATTGTCCGGTTTATGTTTTAAAACATGACAGCTTTATGGAGAATGAATTTTAGAGATGCATGATGGGAAGCTGAGAGACCCTTTGGGACCTTGCAACTCTCCAGGCTAGAGACTGTAGTGACTTGGACTAGGGTTCATGAAGAAAGCAGTTTCAATAAAACAGGCCGGGAGTCAGCTTTGTGTAGAAGGAAATAGGGTGGAGGCTGTGGGAACAGGGCTGCAGACATCATCTTTTCTGCCTGCTTTGAGTCTGAGATTTGGAGGCTAGAAATAAGGAGCATTGAAAATCTTCCTTTCAGATAATAAATAAAGTAAGTAAAACAACCTTCTTTTCTTCAAAAAGAAGAATTTAAAGGAGAAAGTGAATTCATTGCAAAAGGAAAGGGTTTAACATTTGAAACAGAAAAGAGCAAGAAGAAAGAAAGCAATTCCATGAATACAGATGGTATTTGGAATGTTGCAAATCTTTTCATAATTTAGTAATTGAGCAAGCAATCCCTTCCTTTCTCTTCTTGTTCCTTTAGAAGATAATGTACACAATGGTTAAAATAAATAACAATAGAACAGAAAGCTTAACAAATGCTAATTTGTACCATTATACACTCGGTCCTCTGGAACCTATAGATCAACATCAATGACTATTGTATCAGCTGCCACTGGCCTCGCTCAGAGTCTCAGAGGAAGTGAACAGGACAGTCACAATGTAAGAAGACCAAAGCAAAAAGATCATAAATACAATGGTCAGAAGGAAACTCTTTCTCCATAATCTATTAAAAAAATTCCTTAAGTGAGAGAATCTCTTTCAATTGCAAAAACTACAGACCACAGTATGGAAACATTTGTCTTGGCACTCCAAAAAAAAGAAAAATAGGAAAGTTGGACCTTGATGGTGGTATATTGTTCTCCTACAAGATGTTCCCTCAAGCAGAAATTGATCTCTCAATGTTCCTTCTTGCCACCCTAATGGGTGAATCCTGGGCAGCTAGACTAAGAGATGAAATATTTTGGTGGCATTATATGAATATGTTGTCATTTATTTCTGAAAACATGCCATGATAATATTTCCTTATTAGATACACCTTTTGTTTCAATATCACTAAGTTCTGCCCAATTTTGATAGTAGAAATGACCCTCATGTTACTGAGAAGAAGTAGAGAGATGCTCATAACAGTTTAGAGATTGGACCAGAGGGTCACCAATGTCTCTTCCAGTTCTAACATTGTCTGAAGTCTGTGCTTCCTGCAGGAAACAGGGGACTGTCATCCTGGCTCCTGAGCTAAACCCACAAAGCCTGACCCCTTGGAAGAAAGTATATGTGTGGGGGGAAAATATTTGCAGATACTTCAAGCACAGTCTGCCGCTTATTTTTTAAACCTCCTAAGGCTTCTGGATGATTATTTTTTCTGTAATAAGCATAAGAGGTAAATTTGTATGGCCTGGGGATTGGTGTGAGTTTCATTCATGGTCTGCTTTGCTGCACTCTCTTTAAGCGTTGAAAGTGTATATGTCATCTCTAATTGGAACTCCCAGGCAGAAATGATGCCATCAGGGAACTTAAAATATGTGGCCGTATGAATCACCCTGCAGACCAGCCATATTGCTATAAAGCAAATAATTTACATTTAAATAACTTATCTACATTCACCTAATTTAAAAGTAATCTTTATTCTTTCTCAACTAATCCCCAAACTTATGGACTAGTTTGATCATATTTGTGCAATAAAATTGAAATTTTCAGATACGGTAGGTAATCAATTTTAGTCACCTCATCTGCGTTTCCAATCTCATTACAGATTGCAATTTTCAGTGCAGATTACATGATGACCCATCAGTGGCTTTGTTGTTTCTGAATTACCGATTCCTTGCCTACTGCCAGATAAGAACAAAGCCTATGCATCAGCCTGACAGCTTGCAAACAGAAAATGGGCTTGTAGGATTGGATTTAAATCCCAGGTGTAGGGGATAATTACCACATCACTCATGCAGTAACTGAAAAATGGTATTTCAACAAGAAAAATTACATTCCTTTTATAGTGCCAACAGAAATCATTATTTGAGGCTTCACACTGATTCACTGTATCATTACATGTGCACTGTACTCATTAAATGTAATGTTTGTTGCAACATAAAAAAGTTATTGTTTTAGGTACTTTAGTGGAGCAGGTAGCTGAAATTTAAGGTTTGTGGAACCTTGATGGTGTAGAGGTCGTTTGGACTCTAATATATACTGTGCAAGAGAAATGACAACCCAGACTCTGAGCTCTCCAACCGACTCCTATTACAGGAGGCGTGGATGGATAGTGCAAAGAAAATGGAGTATAAATCTTTTGTTTCAAAAACCCCAGCCATTTAACCCTACAGTCTGTCCAGAGGAAGGGGACAAATAATGATTCAAATCTCCTCGACAGAGTGGTGCTGCAGAGAGCATATTTTACCATTAGCTTTGAGATCATTGAAGCCCAACATAGACATTCTAAAGGACGGGAGGACAGAGACCGACCGTATTCGTGTGAAAAACCATTAAAGAAAACAGTGACAGACACACTGGAAATGCACCCCTCAGCCCTGGTGTTTGGTCCGTCATCCACAAGGCTTGGTGTGTTTCCCAAGGATTGTGCAAGCAGCACAATAATTAAAGCGTGATCGGCAGAGTTGTCTGTAGGTGCAGAAGGCTGTGTCGGCTGCTGAGAGCACCACCCCATGCTGTATTAATGAGAGCCTGAGCCATGTTGATGGCCAACTGGTTTTCTCATTAAGATGAGCAGAATAGTGCAAAAGGGGGCAGTGCTCTCAGATTTGCTGTGCTCTTCCATGGACTCCAAGGGGAGGCACTGGCCCCTGGTAGATAGAATAGGTAGAGAGAGAGAGGGAGGGAGGCAGAGAAAGAGAGAGGGAGGGAGAGAGACAGACAGAATTTTATATCAACTAATTGCTTCTTTGCCTTAAATCCCTAAATTAATATAACAATCCTAACTCTCTGTATGGAAAGAATAACACATTTTGTGAAGAGGCTTATGGCTGTGGAGAGCTGAAATGCGTCCTTCTAATCCTCTGCTCCTCTCACCTCTGCAGCCTTTTTGTCTTCACAGCCTGTCAGCGTGGCTGAGTTCGTACTGGGGCTGAAGTAGGCTGAGTATAAGGAAGTCCTGCAAGGTTTCCTCATTTCTTTAACTACTTGGAGCAACAGACTTATTTTTCCATGAGTTTGTTCCTAATGTTTTATTTCAAGAGAAAATGCATTCAACAAACTTTAAAGTGTTGTGTTCTGATGTGCTGCCTGCTCTCAAAGAGCTTATATTTTAGTTTAAACAGTGGGATATGGAAGTAAAAAATCTGAAGTTACCAAAGGTTATGAGTATTAGGGGCTGAATGAGTAACAGGGTCAAAGATCTAACAGAGGAAGCAGTGAGCCCTGGTCGAAGGAGACTGCAGGAAGGAGAAGGGAAGGGTCGCCCTCAGCTAAACCTGTGGGAGGACTCAGGGAACTCCAATAGTCAAATCTTCTTTACTAATGAGGCCACAAGTAAGTACTACTCTCTGAAATGTAAGGTTTTCAAAGGCAAAGACTAATGCAGGCACTCAATCATCTTGACCTGAACCTTAACACAATAAAAATAAGCACCCATATGTCCTTTTGAATACAAAGCACAGTGCTAGGCATTTAAAAGACTTATCTTGTTGAATTCTCATGCCAGCCCTTTGAGGTTATTATTGCTCCACTTCAGATAGGTAGAAGTTGAGAGAGGAAGGTTAAGTAATCTGCCAAATGTTGGAACCAGAATTCGAACCACGCCTGTTTTTCTCCAGAGCCTATTTTCTTAACCACTACACTATATAGTTAAAACAACTTCACAGTGAATAAAAACCTAAAATTTTTAAAAAGCTGTTTTTGTTCTTGTGTACAAAGCTAACACTACCTAACCCCAGTCATTTACCAATTAAAAACCACCCAAGCTACTAAGTAAAATGCGTTGTGTTGATGGCTGTTTTAAAAGGATGACTTCAGCATCCAATTAATAGTCATAACAACACACATCTTAGGTGTGGGTCAAATCTTACATTTTCTTTGAAGAGCACAGTCTGAGCTCCAGCTATGCCACTATTTAAATTCTGCGTTGTTGGTGGCATTTTGTTCTATTTCTTGCAGTGCAAAGCATAGCCTATTCCACCCACTCAGAAACTCAGCAAACTTAAAGTGATAAGTCCCTTTGCAAAAATGCCTTAGAGGAATTTCCCCCTCCACAGGTTCACCAGGGAGAACAATGTGGGGTTGGTTCTGGATCAGGTGGTTGTATTAGAAAACACATTAAAATGCAGGCTGACAAACAAGCCCGAATGCAAAATTATCATTCTGCTCTGCTCCTGACAGCACTGTGGAGAATGGGATTTCTCTGTATTCGTGCCATTGGGCCCTTACATGGCATGGTTTAATCGGGGTCAACATGTGGTTGAACTGGAGATTGTAAGCTGTGTTCAGAAATTAAAACTGACCAGACATGAATGTTATTTCCCACCTGCGTAGTCCTTATAGGACACAGGCCTAATTTTCCACATGACAGTCCCTGCACCTGTCCAGCACCCCATCTCTGGTCACACTTCCTCTGCAGCTCCTAATTTAGGGAGAAGCCGAGCAGCTACATTCATCTAGGAATCCCGTGCAGGGAGGCTGATCAAACGCCTTCCTTATGTGAATAAATTGGCTGCGCCCAGAGTAAGAAAATCTGCTGTGTATTCTTAAAAGGAATGTGATCAGAGCATGTGTGATTTACAAACTATCCAGTATTTTTATCGAGACATGAAAATAAATGGATTTGGTTCCCTCTGCTGAGCTCTTTCTCCTGGGGCCGGGGGGGTTGACTGTTTGGCCCCACAGTGTGCCCTTGTGCAAGCAGGGCGAAAGCAGCTGCTTCCACTACTTGGGAGAACTCTCCTTAAAAGCCTGTCTTGCTCTAAAGAGCTTTGCTGCTTAATTTTGTTTTTCCTGAACATGTTCAACGTCACCCGTTGGTGCTGCCTTATTGTTCACTGCTGGGTTGTGCGACATCCCCATGCTAGGGAAAGGTGCTGTACAAATTGCACAGAGGATATCTCACTGTGTGGGGTCTGGACCAGGCCAGGAAGATCTCACAGCTTTAGCATCTGGCACTCCTCCAGCTTGGGAGGCAGGGGTAGGAGGTTGGGTGGTGGCCTCCCACACGCCGTGCAAAGATTAGTGAAATGACTAGCCCGAAGTCACGAAAGAAGGGGAAGGCACGCACAGAGTTAAGCAGAACGACAATTGCCCATGTGCCTTCCACACTGCACCACTGCACCTCTTCTTTGTTTAAGCGGCAAGACGGCTTTACATTCATGACAGGAAGGAGGTTTTCCTTGCCTCCCTGTTTTTTCCCCATGGTTAATAATGTTCACATGATGTATTGGCCCCATGAAACACTGAGGGGCAGGAAAGTTTGTCCCTTCTGGTCAAGACCAAAAGGTGCCAGTGGAGACAGAGAAGTTAATCGTCTATCCTCTGTTTCCAAGCGCAAATGTCACCATGTACCTTCAAAGAACTTGCTCAGTGGTCTAAATGTGAGGAAACTGTTAGATCTTTAAAAACGCAACACAGATCCTGTTGCCATTTTCAGAATTTTGGGGTAGTCAATACAGCATTAGACATATTCACTGCTTAACTTAAGATATGAAATTTAAATGTTTATAGTATCTTAAGTCGGATGTTTCATCAGACTGAATCTGGAGATGATCTATGGCCAATGGACTATTTCTGAGCTTTCCCTAACTGCTCTTAAAACCAGAGGGTCAGCAGAATTGCTCTAGAGCTGGCTTTTTAACTTAATTAATATTTATTAATCACCTAACAGCAATATGACTCTATGCTGGGTGCTTAGGGGAAGATGAACATTATTTGGTTTTACATTCAATCATTTTATATAACCTCATAGAGGTTTTAAGCCTCTCAAACTGGCTACGGTATCAAAAAAGAGGTCTGAATTATAGACTCTGGAAGTCTGAGGACATTTTTGAGATGACTAGAGGAAGATTCTTATAAGAGATGCCTCTGAGTCAAGTCTTAATGAAAGGGTAGAATTTTGAAGAGCAGATATGAAGAAAGGAATTATAAGTGAATGGAAAAGAAAACTGTGCAGCTAGGCTAGAATGCAGACTCTGTTCACAGTAGTGGAAGAAGGATACCAAAATGCCAGCCTGATTCTTTTGATAGGTAATAGGATTAGAGGATGTTGGAGGCTGTTGTTCAGGACAGTGCCATAAGCAAAGTAATATTTTAGACAGGTACATCAAAAATGAGGCAGGGGGCCAGTAAGGAGGCAATGGACAGTCCAGGTAGAAATAATAAGGACTCAGAGGAGAGTGGAAGCAGGAGAGAAGGAAAAGAGGGGATGAATGTTAGAGGCATGGAAGGCATGCTGGGCTCGGCACTAGAACGTACACACGCCCACAAAGCTCCGAGCCTGAGCACATGGCTCCACCTACCTGCAAGTGGAACCTAATCAACCAAATGAACAAGTGAGCAAAATAGAAGCAGAGACATGAAAATAAAGAACAAGCTGACAGAGACCAGAGGAGAAGGGTGAGGGGATACCTAGGGAAAGAAGGGGAAGGCTCCAGTCAAGGAATGCGTGTAAAAGACCCATGGACGGAGAGGGGGGGATTGAGTGTGGGAGGTGGGGCGGGGTAGGGCAGGGGAGAGTAATGGGAGAAAAATGGGGATAACTTTAATTAAACAACAATAACAAAACACTGAAAGCAGGAGGAAGATAAAACAAAACAAGTAGATAAAAAACAGAAAGAGAGGATTTATATCAGCACTGAGTATATCAAGGGACCAAAAAGAAGGCAGATTTTTTTTTTTCAAATAGGAACCCAAGGTCAGTAATATCAAATGCTGTAAGGTCAATGATAAGAATGATAAATAGTCACTGGGATGCAAAATCAGGAAGTCATTGTCCACTGCCAAGAGAAGAGTTTCAGACTACAAACAATCAATGGTTGGAGCCCGTGGGGAAGCAGATTAACAATAGATGGTGATGGAGGACTCAAGCTGTATTGTAAGTAGCTCAAAAATCTATACCTTTAAAATAGATTTTATTTATTTATATTTTTTAGAGAATGGGTAGGGTGGGTCAGGAGGGAGAGAGAAAGAGAGGGAGAAAAACATCATAGGTTGCCTCTTGCATACCACCCCCCCCCCCCTGCAACTGGGGACCTGGCCTGCAACCCAGGCTTGTGCTCTGACCAGGAATTAAACCAGTGACATTTTGTTTTGCAGAATGATGCCCAACCACTAAGCACACCAGTCAGTGCAAAAAAATCTATAATTTTTAATAATAATTATGGCTTCATAAAAATTCATTGACAATCCAGCCACTGCTGTTAGAGAGACTGCCACAGAATTCAATCTCCCGAGCCATTACCAACAGTAGCAAAGCTCTCATCAAATTTCTTGACAGTATTATATGGAGTAAACGAACTATATCCGCAGACTAAATCCTGCCCACAGGCAACCAGCATGTAACCTTTACTTCAGAGCCATTCAACATCTACAAAATTTAGGAAGAAGGACTGTTTCCTCCCATCCCCTTCAATGAGCTTTACTGCAAATCCACAGGTGGAGCCAGGAAAGCTAGGCAATTGTGTGATTGTGAGGAGTTTATTAAACATGTTAATTTGTTTATGTCTGAGTGATACATTTATTATTCTAAAGCTAACATGATTAGCCCTCAATAATGGTGAGGTGGAGGGGATGCCAAAGTAAGAACTGATAAGTTAATGAAAAAAAAAAAAACAGTTAAGAATGCAGTCAATTGATCTGATTTGCACAGGGTCTCTGACCACAGGAGATGAAAATCAAGGGGTATTAACAACAAGGCAAGTTTTGATTTTGACACTTCTGAGCCTGACACCAATATAGAGTACTGTCCCGTTGCAGCTATAACTGGAGGGTTCTCTCTCCAGTTGTAAATCCCTGGACTGATAGACACACTGCTCTGCTACAGAAATGCCACATGCCTTAGCCTGTAGGGGAACAGAGATTTGATTTCACTGTTACACTAATTAGAGAACTAACTCCATTTAACAGCATTATCAACAGAAACTAAGTGCTGAGTGCGCGTAGACAACTCCACTAGGCCTTACAAAACAGTCATAGGCTAACAGCTGCAAACAAACTTCAAAACCAGGGTGTACTCTGAGATTCAAAGCAGATATGGTGTATCATCATCAGTGATAACTTTGGTTCTTCAACCTTCTTCCCCAGAGTCACAGTAGATGCTTAATGAGAATAGAAGGGGAGATTCTATACAGAGTGATACACTTTCTTCACATGGGGTATTAAATTTCATGCCCAAGTAGTATGGACTTCTTCTCTCTCTTCAAGGTGGAAAAACAACTGACTTGCCCACAGTGAGACTGGGACTGTCACTGAACTTTACCTTAACTATGCTGAAAAACTTACAATGAAGATATTCCCACATTCTCAAGGGAAATTGGTTCTGTGTCTAAGTAAGCTTTTCTCAACACGTTTCTCCCAGGCTTTAACCTGAACCTCCAATTGTTTCAGTTTAATCCCATTTATCCTGGCTCTCTCCCCAGTGGCCACACTGACTAAAGGTAATGATACCTCTGGGAATGAAACAGCAGTGCCAGATAGGTGGGTTTATCAGGGCTGCTGGGGAAGGAGAGGACATAAAAGAAAATGCCTCAGGAGGTCACAAATAGTTCAAAATTCAATGTAAGTCACATTAAACATTCAGTATTTATGAGAAATGATCTACATAAATAAAAACTCTAAATGTTTCAGTGGGGTGGATAGCAGAATGAAGAAAGGGTAGTGAGAGACTATACACTTAACAATGATTCCCTGAAATATTCCTAGAATTGATTGTCAAATTGACAGCTTTTAAATTCACGAGAAGCTGTAAGACATAAGAGCCATATGGATTCCCTGAGAATAATCCAAATGTGATGAATTTATTTCCTTAGTTCATAGAGTTGCCAGACCAATGGACTAGAGAAGTTAAGAGACTATTCCCAGTCACTACTACTTGATAAATAATTATGGAATGGTGGACTGAAGGAGGAAGAGTTTAGGTGGGAAAAAAGATAAAATTAACTTTGAGATATCTTAAGATATCCATGTAGAGATATGAGGTGGACAATTGAGTAGCAAAATGTAGAGATCAGAAGACAAGCTTGAGTTGGAGAAACATATTCGCAAAAATATGACTAAAGAGGTTGGAGAAAAGAAGTAAACAGTGATGTCAGAGAAAAATTTGGATCACATAGTGTCATGGGAGTCAGAAGAAAAATGTTTCAAAAAGGTTGTTTTAGCAACTGTTGCATGCTGCTAAAATGTTGAGCATGATGAGGAAAGAAGTCTCTATTAGGTTTAGAGATGCGGTATTACTCTAATGACATGTTATGGGAAAACATATCCATTGTATTTTTTCTTTTTCTTATTTGTAAGTTCAGTTTCTCAATTGTTACCTGCAATGAGTCCAGGTGTAGTTTTGTTAAAATTAATGTCCAGCTCTTTTTGTTGCAGGATCTCCCCTGCTTTCTCCCAAAATTTCATTCTCTAATTATCTGGGGAATCTCCAAGGATGCTCACATCATCTGTGTGCCAGTACTGGCCATTCCTTGTCACCAGTAGAGATGGAAATCCTCCACACCTGCTTCGAATAAACCGTGACAGTGCTGAACGACATTGTCAGTGGAGACCGATGGCTGTGGTGACGCTTCTGTGAACAGTGGTATTTTTTAGATATTCCATGCATTTTCTACACGGATGATAATGTTGTCTGGGAATAGAATTGCATTCAATTGCAGATATGCCACAATAAAGCTGCTTGGACACTAAAGTGCATAGAATGTGAGGCAGCCCCGTTGGCTCACATGCCTTCGGTAAGATCCTCAGAGAGTGCACTTGTCTTCAGGATGGCTTGATTTAGCACGAGCTCTGGCACCTCTTCCATTGCTGTAGCTGGCAAACATTATTCCTCCATACACTGCCGTCTAAATTCCTCTTTCCCTTTGGGAAATTCCACCCCAAGGGCTTCTCATTGTCCCTCCAGTTATCTGGCTTCTTTCACTGACCTGACAGTGCATGAGACACATGTGTATATGCCAGAAGCTCAGTGGAGGCTAGGGACTATGTCCATTTTCCTCCAAGAAATTCTTCAGTCCCTTTTCAAATTAATAATTCCAATGGGAAGGATGGTGCCTGTGAAATTTTATCAGCAAGAGAGCTCTATTCTTCATCCATCTAAAATACCCTGGTACATATACTCACATCACTTCTATGAAGTTTGAAAGGAATTCCAATAGAATCAATTTAAAATAAAATTGAGCCTCAAAGAAGTTAAGTGACTTATCTGAAGGAACACAGCATATCAGTGGGCAAGGTGAAACTTGAATCCAGACGTAACTAACTTCAAGGCTGTATTCTTTAAAAAAAAAAAAAAGTTGTATTAAGGTAAATTGTCATTCAATACACTGCACATATTTAATGTGTAAATTGTGATAAGTCTCAAATACTATGTACCCATAGAACTATCTCCAAAATCAATGAAATGAGCCTATACACCACCAGCAGAAATTTATTCATGCCCCTTTGTGATACTTCCCTCTTGCTTCTCCCTGACACTCTGACCCCAGGCTACCACTCACCTTTTCTCTTTTTTCTGGCACTATATTTGTACAGACTGAATATAATTTATCTTTACCAAATATATGATTTGCAAGTATTTCCTACGGATTTGTGTTTGACCTTTTCCATTTTCTTAATGGTGTCTTTTGAAGACTTGTTTTCCTAGTAACGTCATTCAAAGTATAGAAACTGTTCATTCTGATGAAGTCCAACTTATCAATGTTTTGTTTGTTTCATGAATCATGTGTTTGGGCTCTAACTAATGAAATTGCCTAACTTTATGTCCCAAAGATTTTCCCCCATGTGATTTTTCAGGACTTTTTTATAGTTTTAGGTTTTACATTTAGGTATATGATCCACTTGGAGTAATTTTTGTTTATAGCTTAAGGTTTGGATTGACGTTCATTTGTTTTGCTTATGGATGTCCTTTTGTTCCAGCACAAATTGTCAGTTTATCCCTGCTCTACTGAATCTGCCTTTGGCATTTCCCATGTATATGTGGGTGATGCTGGACTTTCTATTCTGTAAATTAGATCCATTTGTCTATGTTTAAGCCAGTTCTCTATTGTCTTGATGACTAACTTTTAAGTAAATTTTGAAGTCAGGAATTACCATATTTTGCCATGTACAATGCTCACTTTCCCTCCAAATTTTTGAGAGAAAAAGAAGAACGTGCATTACACATGGGCATAATAATCCTGTGCATAATGCGCACCAAACGTGGGTGTGCATTACACCCAGCAAAATACAGTATTATCCTTTCAACTTTGTTCCTTATTCTTCAAAGTTGTTTGAGCTACATTTTCTACATTTTTGTTTAAATTTTATTTATTTATTTTTAGAGAGAGGGCAAGGGAAGAAGAAAGAGAGGGAGAGAAACATGGTGTGGTTTCTATCCATGTGAGAAAAGAAGTGTGGCTGCTCCTTGTGCGCCCCCTACTGGGGACCTGGCCCACAACCCAGGCATGTGTCCTGGCTGGGAATCGAACCATTAACCCTTTGGTTTGCAGGCTCAAACTCAACCCACTGAGCCATACCAGCCAGGGCTACATTTTTACAGGACTTTGAGGATCAATTCATCAATTTTCTAAAAAAAAGAAAAAAAAAAACCCTGCTGGGATTTTGATTGTGATGGTGTCAAGTCTGTAGATCAATTTAAGGAAAACTGACATCTTAACAACATTGAGCCTTCCAACCCATATAGATAGTGATATTTTCATTTAGTGTCACCTTAATTTCATTAAGTAATGTTTCATAGTTTTAGTTTAGAGGTTTCACATATCTTTTTTCAAGTTTATCCCTACATTTCTCATATTTTTGGATGCTATTATAAATGGTACTTTAATTTTAATTTTCTATTGTTTACTGTTAGTATACAGAAATATAATTGGGTATACTTGATCTCATATCCTGCAACCTTGCTAAGCTCACTTATTAGTTCCAGTAGCTTTTTGGATATTTTGCACATTTTGTACGAGAATGATAATGTTGTCTGTGAATAGAGTTGTACTTCTTTTTTTTCCAACTAGATGCCTGCTCTGTCTTTGTCGTACTTTATTCCACTGGCTAAAGCTTGTACTTCTACATTCATTCATTTAGCAAATATTTTTTCTCTGCCTATAACATATCAGCCATAATTATAAGTGAGATGAATACAGTGTGAATAAAACATGGAGTCTACCTATTGTCATGGAGCTTACAGCAATTTATGCAATTATTTAAGAAAATAGATGTTTTTGAAAGTGAGTGCTAATATTAGTGAGGAATAGCTAAAAAATAGGGATATTTAGCTTAAAAATAACAGACGAATGGGAAAATAATTATACCTTCAAATATGCAAGGGATAATTTTACAGAAAAGGATTAATTTTTTCATACAATTTCAGAGGACTTAACTAGGATTAGTGGTGGAAAGTTGAGGAGAGAAATTAAAAATTTGCTGCCATAAAAACTATTTTATATTGCAACAAGCTTCTCAGGAGATTCTGTGAAAAGTTTATTAAGAGGCTGGATAATCTTTTATTAGGCATGCCATATAGAGACACCATTCTCAGGTGGAAGGCACAGCTGAAGGAATACCAGAGTGGTGTCCAGTTTGGACACTCTGAAGTGCTGTAGATACAAAGACAAATAGCACATGGTCTTTGCTGGTATTATATTCATAATCTCCTTGGGAAGAAAAACAGATTTATAATATGGATAAATAACACAATTCAAAACACAAAATGAAGATATTTACAAAGTAGGGTGCAATTAATGGCTATATAAATTTCAAAAATCAAATACTCAATAAGAATTACCCAGACATTTGTTGTTATATCAAATTAACATATATGAACGTAATCATTATTTTTTCCACACATTTTGGTTTCTCTCCAAACTCCCCATGTGCCTTCCTATATGTCCTTCCCTCTCCTTCATGGAGTTTCTATATCTCCCTCATTGTTGATCTCAAACCCCAAGCACACCCTTCATAAAGATCCCTTCAAATTCCAGTCTTCTACGGTGATTCTATTTTCTCATTGATTATTTACACTTCAGTTAGATCATCAGAAAGAGAAAATAAGTCTTACATCTATAAGTACATCTGATCCCTAGAATAACATTCACAACATGCACTCAATAAATGAGAGCTAATATTAGCAGTGACAAGAATGCAAAAAAGAGAACAAGGAGAAAACTACGACGACAGCTTCAGGTGGCGTAGTCAGAAAATACTTATAGAGGAGGTGGGATTTTACCTTTTACTCTTCTCCTGATGAACTGACACATTTACTCATTCAATAAATATTTACTGATGATTGTCAGTCACATCTTGCCAGAGACTGGGGACCCCAGAAAGAAGGCACACATGGATCTCTCACTCAAGAACTTATATTCTTATTACAGAAATAAGAAAAAAGACATGCGCAGATAAACAAAGAAATGACAAATGATGAAGGAAACAAACTAGAGACTACTTTTGTGGAGAATGGTCAGGAAGCCTTTCTGAGGAATGGACAGCCTGGATCCTGATGAAACAGACATGGACACAGCGTTCAGAGTAGGAAAGTGGGGTTACATTTTAGGCAGAGGAAAGAGCTTCTGCAAAACCCACCTGAGAATGACATTTTGTTCTGGGCATGAGCAGAAGGTCATGTGGCTTGAACATGATGGGCAAGGAGATGAGTTTGAAGTAGAGGGGCCCAGGTCATCAAGGCATTGAGGACTATGAGGAGGAATTCAGGTTTCAAGTGTAAAAGAATATATTAGAGGATTTTAAGCAAGAGTGTGACGTGACATGCTGCTAGTTCACATTTTGTGAGAATATGGGTTGCTCTGTAGGAAATGGATGGACGAGAGTATGGAGTTAGAAGGTGGTTGGTAGTAAATCAGAGAAGAAATGATACTTGCCTGAATAAGGTTTAAGCAGCAGAATTGGGGAAAAGTAGACAATCTTCCACTGTCTAACATGATGTGGTCCCTTGAAGCTGCACTTGAGCCTTAAAAATATCAGAATTCTGGGATTCTGGTCTTCTAGCCTGATCCAGGCTAGAAGGGAATGTCTTTTTCTTTGTTCTTTTTCATCCACATAAACACATTGTTCTCTATCTATTTATATGTGGTTTTATGTATGGTGACTTGGAAGAGGGATATTAATGAATGACGTTTGGGATGTCCCACGCACTGGTGACATCTCAGGTGACACTCCCCAACACACACAGCTATGTGCTGCTCTGTCAGCAATGAGACCTGCTCCTCCGAAACGCCAAGAGCCCTAACTGCTTTAGGATCTAGTTTGGCATAGTGTTTGCTTTATAGTTTTGGGTTTTAAATTTACATTTTAGGCTGGGTTCCTTTGTTATCAAAGGCAAGTGGTCTGGCCAAGATCGTGATTTATCCTGTATAACTGGAGGGCAGTCATACCCAGAAGGATTAAAAAAATGAAGTCCATGGCTGGGGGAACATTCCGTCCTTTTCAACACAATGTTGCATTTGAACAGAAATGATTCTAAAGCAGCAGGAAGGCCATATACTTCTGAGTGGGGCTGGTTCTACAATTATGTTTCATTAAAATAGAAATCCATCATTCCGCTTTCTTCAAGCCCAGTCCCAAGTGTCCATCGGCTGCCTTAAAACCATAAGCACAGGGTCAGGCTCACTTTTATCCTCATCCACTGCCCCCCTGCGCTGCTTGCAACGTACATGGCACATAGTCTATGTTGTTTGTTCCTGGGTTTTAGTTTATCAAAGTATTCCCATAGCAGAAGGCAGAGAAATTGCCCCATACCTCCCATGATGAATGTTGCTGGGCCAGAACCTTCTATTACTGCCCCTGCCCCCCCAAAAAATCTGTGCAGGTAATTTTAGAATAGGAGTCCCAGTTTCCCAATAGAATCTCATGACAGAAGTTTGTTTACCTTGTCCTTACTGTCACCTCATGGTGTCTGGTATAGCACAAAGGAGAACCTGCTTAGTAATCTCTTACCACAATTGTTATAGCCACATGGGTTGACAGAATAGAGTCCTTGTCCCTGTTTCTTTTCTAACGTGATGGGCATTCAGGGTGGGGTACAATTAGGCTTACACTTGTTCGTACGTGGTGAAACACAGTTTATTCTTGTATTACTATTTATTAACCATTGTACTCTTCTCCATACAAACAACTGTATGTATACTCTGGCCCCACCTTGTATTTCTATTTAATCAGGTGCTTTAAAATCAGGCCTAACATAGCTCACATGCAAAAGAAAAAATGAGTGGAAACTGGACTTCCAAAAAAAAGTTCATTCAATTCAAAAACTACCCCTTAGTAAACATGATGAAACGTGAAAAAGGCTGCCAGTGCCTTTTAGGAACGGCTTCCTTATTCTTAAAATCTCGAATAAGCAGTGGACTGGTATCGCCTCTGAACACCCGGCCTGAACACGATGGTTGGAAGGCTGTCACAGCCTCAGCGCTGAGAAGGAAGCCAACTGGAGCTGATGGGGAAAGTGGACAGACCAGGGCTCCGGGTGTCTTTGAGCACATCTAGAACTACCAGACGACTTCTTCTTCTTCCTCTTTTTCATCTTCATTTTCTTCTTCTTCAACTTATTTTATGTGAAATAATCTCATTATGGTTGAAGCCAGTTTTGATCTCAGCTTCAGGTTTTTCTACTTGATAGGGTGAATGAGAGAAGATTCCCTGAGTGTTTTTGGAAGGGCTTTGGGCCCCTGGAAATCTGCTAAAAGGGAAGCCTCAAAGTTTTAAAATATAGAGAGACCAGGCAGCTGAGGGATGTTCCCAGTGAACCTAATGGGTCCTGATGGCAGAAGGTTTGTCATTCCTGGGCTGATTTACAGGAAGTTTTGACCTCCAGGGAGTTCAGGGGCTGCTGCCCGATGCTTCTCTAAGAACCTTCTGTCCTTGGAGTGTTCTCGTACAAGCACTTTCCATTTCATGGTATTTTATGTTATCTGCTTGCATAAATTCCACCTGTTAATGGGAGAAGGATACAAAAAATTTGAAGAGTCACTTGCACTCCTAACATTCAGATAATGTATAATATCATCTTGGCAAATATGCTATATATGCGTGTGTGTCTGATTCATATTTACCCATTCAAAAACTTGATTGTGCTGTATAGTTTTATATCCCATTATATGAACTCATAACTGTATTATGAACATCTCTACATATTGCTAAATATATTTTTGAAAGCTTTAAAAAATGCTCTTGGGTCTTGGAAATGCTTCCAGGGTATTCTGGTGCCCTGAGGAAGGTACTTAGGGAGGAGGCCGGTAATTTCCTACCTTAATTAATTTTTAAAAACCTGTTTCTTGGTATCCCTTCTAGATTTAATCTAGAAAAGTGAATCAATGATTCTGGAGGCTGAGTTGCTAGGCCACATTCCCTCTACTTATAAAGATGAACTTCCTCCAGGCAATGGATTGATAACTTGCAGGTATTGACCGCACACAACTAACTACCCGCGGAAGAAATGCGTTTGCAGTGTCTGCACGCCAGGCCACAGGTGTTCTAGACCCCCCCACGTCTGCTGCTTGCCTGTGAGATAAACTTAGGCATGCCATTTAGCATCTCTAATTCTCTTTTTCCTCATTTGTAAAATGAAAATAATAACACAATCTGTTTCACAGCATTGTAGTCAGAAATAGATGACTTAATTCTGAATTCAGATAGCAAGTTCTAGGGGCTATTACCATGAGTTTACAATTTTTGTACTTACCTTATTTAGCCTAACAGTTACAAAAACAGGAATTAAGGATTCAATAGGCATGCTTTTATCTCTGCCCACTCGATCTACCCTCCTCTAGAATGTCTGCATCCTTTAGACTCTCACCATGTCTAAATCCTCATAATTCCCAGAGAGCCCACAGACCTTTCCATAAATGATTTCATAATAACTTGTCTACATGTGATTTCTTCTGCTAGAATGCTCACCCCCTCACTTCTTCACCCACCTGCCAAATGCTTGCTCATCCTTAATATCTCCTCCTCTGTGGAGCCTTTCCCAAATCTCCAAAGAGTTGTTGTTCCAATCTTTGCACTCCCACAACACCATTTTTAAATCAATTTCCCTAACATAGCACTTACCAAGGTATATTTATAACTGATCTATTTGCATGCTGATTCTTCTACCAGGGTACATGCTTTTTCTTGGTCGGGGGGTGGGGGCTGTTCATGAATATGTCTTTGTCATCTCCAAAGAGCTCAGTAAACATTTAATGGGAAAAAACAACAACAACTATAGGCCACACATTTACCCCAGCATTTGAAAATACACGAACTTTTAGAAGTCTGAAGGGCAGATGAGTTCCCCTGCTTGGCTCTCCATGTGTTCAGGGCTTAAAAAAAGCCCCCAGTGGAGTCAGAAGGAAGGGTTCCATTGAGCACACACCTAATTACAGTCCTCACTTGATTTTCTCTTATAAATGACAACCATCAGATGCCAAGTTGTGGCAGAATGACATCTGGCTCTTTGGCAGACACCCCCAGCAACAGCGATAATGACTTCGGAGATGGCTCTGGATATATAATGCTGTTAAGTTTGTTGTCTGGATTATATTATCCTCTTCAACATCTTTTCCCATTGTCCTCTAACTCACTTCTGATTCTGATTCTGTGAAACCCGGACGCATTTATCCACATTTGCCCGATGCCCTTCATGGCCTGACATGCCCATCCTTTAATATGTCTCCATCAGCTCCTGCACATTTTTAGAGAGTCGTGAGTGTATGTGTTTCCATAGGCAACTCAAAAGGGAAGATTTTTGTCATCTGGGAAAAGGTTCTTTAGTACTAGACCAAATTACATTTTCTAAGATGACCACATTTGGGGCTCCTTTTGAAATCATGCTATATAAAAAAAAAAATGCCTCAGTGACTACATATGCTTTGAATTTGAAACCAATATGCAACGCTTCATTAGCTCCCAAGATGAACTATAAAAAGGCAGGGGTTGCAACCATAACAGTCTTGCCTCTGACTGAGAAAAATATATACATTTTAATTCTTTCCTAGGCATTAAAAACAAAGCCTTTATCTGAAATTTCATCGCATTTTCAGAAATGATACATTTAAATTCAGTCCTGAGTTCATCTTCTTTCTTCTTTTTTTCTCTCTCTTTACCATGTGGAAATAGGAGGCCAAAATGAGAAAGCAGAATAGAATGAGAGATGAAATTTCCCCAGCTCTCTCTTCTGTACCAGTTGGTTATTGTGATTTTGGAAAAGACTAAAATTAATCAAATAGGATATGTACTCATATATAATACATACTATGAGAAATGTTAGAATCCAAATGTAGTTCATTGTAGGAAGTAATGATAATAAAAATTCTTATAATGTAAGTCAGCCTCTGCTTAAGAAAGGCTGAAATGTTAACTTCATTATATGGGTATTTTGACTAAGTTTTTGCTTACAAAATAATGGCAATCCTTACAAATGAAAAAAAAATCACATTATCTAGTGTTTTGACTTATTGGGGAAACATTTATGTGTAGAACCAATGCATTTATCATGCTTAATTGGAAGTTAATGAAACAATTTTCATATAGCTTGTATTTTTCCTTTTAAAAAAAATTTAGGCACGCCATCTTAAAATGTATTACATCTATTTAAAATGCTGATGGAAATCATAGATATAGGATAATGAAATGTCAAATGTAAAATTAAAAGGGGAAGGATAATTATTAAAACTGTCTACAATAATTTTCAACGAGGCCATGATACCCTGCAATTCCTCAAAATTCTAGAGTGCTGTGTGGGGAATCAGAAGGTCCATGGTTCAAATCCTGTGAGTTTTAAATATCATGTATTTTGCTTGTTTTAATGGAGGAGACAAAACAGTAGACATCATTACATAATGTTCTGGAAATGACAAAATGGTTTTTATTTATTGACTAGCTTGATAAGGATAAATAATGGGATCTTTCCAAAAGTTGTCTGTCTTTAGCCAGTTTCCTGTGCCTTGGTTAACAAAACTTCAACTCCCATAAATATATTGATGCCTCCATGTAAGGTGTGAACAGATGCTTTATCTCTACATTGTGTGCATAAATGTACATTCTGAGATGTAAATTGATCAAACTGTAGAAACAAATCATTTAAGATTTGTGCAGTGATTAATAACAGAAGCCAGTAATCAAATCTCCCTGCCACCAGCGCATCTGTTACAGAGAGATTCTAGTTTGCCCTATTATGCAAATGTGCAATAAAACAAATACATTACTTAATTTAGCAGCTGGTTCAAAAACATTATTTTAGGTGATTTCTTTATGCTTTGTGTACTTTTGCCATAGATGGTGGTTAATGTGAACTAATTCAGTTGTTTATGAGATGAGCACTTCCATATAAAAAATAGCCCTTGGGAAAGTCGTGTTGACCCTCGTGTCTGAGCCCCAGACACCACAGCCAGCATTCCGGGGAATCACAGCTCTCAGGGCCTCCACCGGAGCAGCCCAGGGTCCCCGCGAGGTTTAAAATTTCAAGCTCACTTGAGTTCTGTGTTCTTGAGGGTGGAGGAAAATCCTGTGACATGTGCTAAAACTTGCTAGATTTGGGCTTTCATTTTTTTGTTAAAGCTGCTTTTTATATGTCAAAAACAATTGGGACACAAAAAAGACATTCTAATAGGAAAATCGGACAGTATGTTCTGATGTTTTTCTGGTGAAAGTAAGATCTCATGGAATCAGTTAAAACCAGCTAAGTAGCTTGTGTATAAAAAGGTAAAACCCTTGTATCTCATGAGTCTAAAAATTGCATGCAAACCCACAAGCAGGTGAGATGGATTCTTGCTAAGCGTGCAGAGGGCACTTTTTGTGTAGAGTCAGTAGTGGCCAAACTTGTGTTTGCTGCTCCAGTCAAGAGAGATGGGAAGAGAACAGTGGCATAGAGCATGATCACCCCAAACGTGATTGGCTCTTTGGGAGCTAGACAGCAGCAAGGAAAAGAGCAGCTGGAGGGTAAGTAATACATGACTGTAGAGTTTTAAGTTGGTTGGAGACTGCCACCATACCCGGGACAGAAACTAGATGAAAAACACTCTCTCTCTCTCTCTACACACACACACACACACACACACACACACACATATATCTCCAGTTCATGTTCAGGATCTCATTTAAATCCCTTTCATTATGGGCCCATAGGTCAGTTTCAAAAGAACCTTTAAATTAGCCGTTTTTAATACCCACGTTCTCCAATGGCCAAAGACTATAACTTAAAGGTGGAGAATTACATATATGCTTATGTGGTTAATAGTATAATACCTATGATCAACACGTGTTCATTCAAATAATCAATATTTATTGAAAATTCCAAAGTCCATGTTCACAACTACATTCCTTATTTCCTAAACCAAAGTTAAATTTCGGTAAGAAACCTGAAGAGAAAAAGAAATTGTGGAGTGTTTCTTCAGCACCCTACAAGTAAGAGGGAGAAATTCCAGTATTTTAAGTAAATAGTTGCATGTTATGCCAAATAAGTGAGATGATACTAAACAGAGAAATCAAAAATTAACATTAAAAAAAAGAGACAGATTTAAGACACTTGATGGGGTTGGGGGAGGCTTTTTGGAAATGTGGATTACCCAGCAGACAGACTGTATAATTCAGGGTTCTCCGGAGAAACAAAACCAATACAATGCGTTAAGTACGTAGACAGAGACATACTATCAAGGAATTAGATCCCGTGATAATGGAGGATGGTGAGTCCCAATCTGCCGTGCGCGTCAACCAGCTGGAGACCTCGGAGGTCCAGATAAAGTTCACAGGCAGCCTGCTGGAGAATTCCCTCTTGAATGGAGAGGCCAATCTTTCTGTTCTGTTCAGGCCTCAGTGATTGAGTAAGACGCACCTACATTATGGAGGGCAATTTGTTGTACTCACCGTTCACTGATTAAATGTTAATTGCCTCCAACAATGCTCTGCAAATTGACCAAGTTTATATTTGGGACATCAGAAAAATAAGCTGCATCAACAGAAAAAAATAATTTTTTGAAATAACTCCATATGTGATAGTTCAGAAAAAAATCATCATAAACAAAATTAGGACTCTAGCTATCTTATCCTTATTTTACAAGTTTAACGTTTTTTATACTGTGGTTAAATTCAGGATAGAGAAGAACAAAAATCTCCATAATTACCAAAGTATTTCAGTACTTGGAACCTCTAAAGGCCCTGACTTCAGGCCATTGCTGGGAATTTCGAACCATCATTATATGAATATTTTCTGTCCAACCCTTTGCAAGTTATAATGAAAGTAAATTGAATTCATTTGGCCAATATTAGGACTGCCAACAATATTCTCACTTTCTGTCGGGACCATGAGACCAACAAAGCATAACATGCAAAAGCAGAGCACTGAAGTCAGAAAGGTTCATTTCCTAAATCTTTTCAACATTTCCTATTGGTGAGATTTTTGGCAAGTTACATAACTCTCTAAGCCACAAATTCCATATCTTTAAACTAAAGATAACTAAGCCTGTTTCCTAGTGCTATCATGAGGATTAAAGAAGTGAAAGCATTTGGAATTTCGGGCACAGTGTCTGACGTATGATAACTCAATGAACATTGTTCTTCTGATAGCCACAGGAAGAAGAAATGGGGTTAGAGCAAGAGGCGTGATTGCAGCACCAAATGCATCCATGCTTTCTATGTGTTGCACACTGAATATTCTTGGTGAGGAATCCACTGAGTTAATAGTGAGATCACTGAAGAACACTCATTGACTGTATGCCCTCTATTTTTAGAAGCCATATGAACCATATTAAAATATACTCAAATCCCCTATTAAAGAGAAATGGGAGGTAAACAGTTTAGAAAGTTTTTGCTTTTTTGATAATTTTGTTTTTAAAAATATTTGGCTCTAATTTGTTATTTATTGACTTAGAATTTTAGGAATCATGAATTTCTTTAAAGTAAGAAAATATAAAATTTTATAATGAAGTAGAAGTTTAATAAAATTTAAATGTAATGGTTAATAAAGTTGTCAGTAGCTCTGGCTGGTGTCGCTCAGTGGATTGAGTGCCAGCCTGCAAACCAAAGTGCTGCTCACTTGATTCCCAGTCTAGGGCACGTGCCTGGGTTGCAGGCCAGGTCCCCAATAAAGGGCGTGTGAGAGGCAACTATACATTGATGTTTCTCTCCCTCTCTTTCTCCCTTCCTTCCCTTCTCTTAAATAAATAAAATATTTTTTAAAAAGATTCTCTCTTAAAAAATAAAGTTGTGAATATGTTTTGTTGCAGGCACATTACTAAACATTAAAAAATGACTGCAGCTTTATTGTATATTTTGGACTCAGTAAAGTTTCTTTACAATTTATAAATTTTCATAAAAGTTCTTGAAAAGTTCACAGATCCCAGATATTATTTCTATACCACATAATGGTTAAAATTGTCTTCCATGAGTTTTAAGTTTTACAGGAAGATGGATGATGATAATGGGTAGATAGATAGATAGATAGATAGATAGATATAAAGTCATGTTTCTATCATTAATTAAAATGCCTTTATAATTTTTTATTTTTAACCATGGAACATTTCAAACACATAGAAAAGTATAAGAATAATGAAATATATTGAGTTTATTTCATCTCCCATCTTATTTCTAAGTTAATATTCATTCTTGCAAAAGTATATTCACTAACCCATTTTTGTTTTGGTGAACGGTTGAATGCTAGGTTAGCAAAACATAAATTTCTAGTCTCAAAAATAACTTACCTAGCACTTTGAAGATATAACTTCATCATCATCTGACCTGTTATGGCAGTTGAAGAGTTTGCTGTCAATCTAATTGTTCTTTGACTGCAGAATACCAAAAGGGAGGTTTGCTCTCTCTTTTTGGTATTCTGTACCATTGTGTATGCCTAGATATGAAATGTATATAGAAAGAGCTGTGCTTCTTATAGCTAAAGACTCTAGTCATCCATGAATTCTCTAAATTTTATTTTATTTTTAAATATTTTGTATATGCCTCTTTATTTTTCCTATCTGGAATCCAGTTAGTAAAATGTTAAGCAACCTAATTTTATCTATTTTTTAACTTCCTTTCCATATTTTATATATATATATATATATATATATATATATATATATATAGTTGTTCAAATACAGTTTTCTGCCTTTCCCCTCACCCCAGCCTACCCCCCAGCCCTCCCCACCTCCCTCGATTTCTGTCTCCATTTTTGTCCATGTGTCCTTTATAATTATTCCTGCAAACCCTTTTCCCTTTTCCCCTGAAATTCCCTCCATTCTCATGTTTTCTATATTTTTCTTTTGCTTCTTGCTGTTAATTTTCTTAGGTTCATCTTCTAGATCACAAATATCTCCTTATATTTGTTTAATGTACTATTGAACTCTCCCTTTGATTTTTAACATCGGTGACAAAATTCTTTAACTCTATATGTTCTATTTTTATCAACTTGAAACTTCTCTATTTATTATGGTATGTTATATTTGGAGATTTCTTCTTTAATGTTTTTAATCATTTTAGGCCTCCTTAATATTCTTCTCTTGGTAATTGCTAATCTGTAATCTCAAATTCCTAGCCCTTTGGGGACTTCACTCACGGTGGATTATAATTTGTCTTTAGGAACCCATTTTTCTCCTCTATGATAATCCCTTGAAACCTGCAGAGAAGTTTGTCATTTATCTCTGTTAGTTCCAGGGATTCCAGCACCAGAGATCAATTTTCATTTTTATTTCTTGGATGGGAGATTTTCCTGACCAGGCAAATATTGTAAATTTGAAACTCAAATTTACATAAGACCCATGCTTAGTGTCTCAAAGCCTCAAAAAAGACTCCTTTTCAGCCAGACATTGGAGGGGACAACAACCTTTGTTCCTGTCCCTAGGATGGTAGGTGGCTTCCTTTTTTTCTAGTTCACCCTTTCAAGTTCTCAGACCTAAACTTCGATCTTAGTGCCAATACTCTGCTTCACATGGATCCGAAGCTTCACCTTTCTCTGATGGGAAACTAAAATTCAACATAATTGTGTTAATTGATATTAACCCACTTTGGTCAACCTAAATGTAGGTTTTAAATTCTTTGCTATTAGCATCTGAAAATTTCCTTTTGCGTGTGTGTGAATTCACCTGACATTTAAATATTTTTGTCTATCAAAATGAGCAGTTTTAAATGCTCATTGTAGGAGGATATTTATTTAGTCAGTGTCACAGGCTTACTTGTGTCCCCCCAGATTATATTCTGAAACCCTAACCCCCCAAGAGATGGGGACTTAGGGATCCTACCAGTAGCAGTGCCCTAATAAGAAGAGACCCCTGAGAGCTTGGGCTGTCTCTCCTCGCGTGTGAGAACACAGTGAAGGCAGCTGTCGGCAAGCCAGCAAGAAGGCCCTAGCCTGACCCAGACATGCTAGCACTCTAATCTAGACTTCCAGCCCACAGAACTATGAGAAAATAAATTACTTTTACTTAAGCCACCCAGCCTTCGATATTTTGTTATGGCAGTCCGAACAGGCTAAGTTTATCAGCCATCTTTCTGAAACATTGAGTCCCCAATCCCTTATTTGTTCAATTAATATTGATGAGTTTTAAGGGAAAAAAGTCGACACTTTTACTTTTAAATCAACAACTGGGGCTCCTTGCTCTGAATGCTTTGTTTGACTCTGCCTGGATTCAAATAAAGCACAGTATCTGAACAAGTAACAGACTGTAATTTTTTAATTCAGGTGGAACAAGTAGTTCAATTCATGTTAATACCAAATGGACTACAAGGTAAAGAATAAAATTTAGAAGAATAGCTAAAAACAAAATGTGTTTACTGTTTTGGAGCAAAGAAAACCAATAAACAGCTTCTATATGAATGAAAACAATCTATAGAAGCCAAATACAGCAAAAATTCCCATCAATATTGGAAATAAAATACCTTGAGGGAGTGTGTATAATTAATAAAAAGGAGGAGTTATAATTATTGTGGTAGGTATAAATTATTACCAAGAGTCCTCCAGCTAATCTGAAGGACCTTTGGCTTTTATGCAATGATAGTTAGAAATGAGAAATTTACTGCAGTAAAATATGTAGTATCTATCGCAATCCTAAAACAAAGAAAGCTACTGGACAAAAACAGTATAACCCTGAAGCACCCTGATGCACTGTAAATAATCCAGGCTCAACTGTGTGTGCAGAGAAAAGCAAATAACAACAAAAAAAAAAGCAAAAAAAAAAAACTTAGCTTATAATTCATGTAGGTTGTGTTCTTGCCTCATGACCAAAAGGCTTTAAAAGTGCCTTTTCCATGTATTTCAGAGACTGATATTAATAAAATTACTTGGTAATTTGGCAGCTGTAAATTGCAACCTCTTGCTATTGGCTGGGTCACAGATCTCCTCCTCCTTTCTTTTTAAACACTTATCAGTTCAACAGAGTAAGTGCTGACTTTATAAATAAGCAGAGAGTCAGAGCACTAGTTTCTAGTCACCTCCATAATGGGAAGTAAGCAGAATAATTTAACAGAGGATGTGAAAAGGGGAAGCGGAGAGGTCTAGGACTATGGTCAAGCAGATAATGGAATGAATACCCTATTTAAGCATGCCAGATAATTCATTAAAAAAAAAGCCTGTAGGTCACCAGAAACCACAGGAATGGCATATTGAGTTGATCCCATAATTAAGGAAGAAAACATAAGTCAGGAACATCTCAGACAGAAAGTGTTCCTCTAGGATACACTATTATTAGTCTTCTGATTCATGCTTCAATAAGCATTCCACACTGATGATATGGACCAACTCTCCTTTCAGTATCACAAGTTAAAGAGCAAAGAATATGACAGATCAGAGAGTTGGATAAAGCTCCCACTATTGCAAAGACTACTGTGGCCATTACTCTACCTTGGCCAAGCTAAAAGAGCAGGCATTTCCATAGAGCAGCATTGAAATTGGCTGATACTAAGAGAATCCATCACTTTAAGGACATTGCATACCCAGACAACCTTCTGCCTGTCCTTTCTCAAGCTAGGCAGTTAGTAACCAAGGGAGGAAAAGTTAAACTCCTATCATAACACTATCACTAGACACACATGTGCATGTGCGTACACACACGCATGCCCAATGGAAGCATTGACATGTTGTGATTTTCTTTCCTTCTAAACTCTTGTTCTTCATTACATCTCCAGATATTTATGTGGAAGATATGTCTAAATGTCACCCAGGATCCTCTGTTAGCATTTTTTCCTGCTAACAGTGTCCTAATTTTGTTTGGGGCAGAAGATACCCATCCCTAGGCAATAAAACATGAGTTACAAAGCTAATCGTGATAATCATTTCTGTTACTTAAAAAATTCCTAGGTGTTGTCATGTGAGAAGTTCTTCTCAGTGAGACCTAGAGGAAAAACTGCTATACAGGTTTCTGGGGAAACATTAGCTTTCTAGGTAAGAGAAAACACACACCACTGGCATCATTCTTCCCCATCCTGCAGACCTCTTTCTGGTACACCGTGTTGCAGCTGGTGCTGCTACAGTCATTTGTGATCATGACAGAAAGGGGACCCAGACATCACTGGGCTGCTGATGGAACAGCAGCACTAGCCAACCCCTGGTCTTCCTTAAGATAAGCATGCAATATTTTATTTTCACAATAGCCCCAATGTGAAGGTAGTAGGTCACTTCAAACCTCAGCTTTCCACGTGGAGAAGTCAACACAGTCAAATTTACTGACTTACCTTGTTAGCATGTGACAGAGTCAGACTTGAAGCTATGCTTGATGTCACTCTCTCTTTGCTCACTCTTTCATTCATTTATTCAACTAACAGACTTTTGAGGATCTAATGATATATGAAGTAGAAGCACCTGTGCCCTAAGAATATGAATATTAATAATTTGACAGTTTGAACTGTCAAGGACCCCACAGTCTACTGAGTTCATAGTCTTTCAATTCTCAGTTCAGCAGTATTTTAATTTACCAGTCTACCCTCTTGCTGATAGCTATAGTCATGTGAGCTACAGGTTTTTTAAATCTAAATGCAGGTGATTTCAAGGGCATTTGTCTAATCAAAAGATATATCTTTCATCTATCACTTGGACATGAATGGAAATTTCCAGCATAATTTCAAAGCCAGAAATTTCTGAACAGTTCATCCTTCCTTCTACAAAGACAGAACTGCTCATTTTTTCACTCTGATGTTTCATCTCCATGACTGTTGCATCGAGATAGTGGGAGATGGTCACACGACTGTAGAGTCAGGAAACCAAATGTATAGTGACACATCATAGGGTGCAATTTAATACAAGGTTTGAATATGTAGGTGTGAAAATTAGGCCAAGAAAATGCTACAAAACATGAAAATATTCTGAGTTCAAATGCTAATTTAAATAGAGGGTCAAAATATTGTACCAAATTCAGAAGCCTTGGAGAGCAATAGAATATGCTAATGAAAGAACCTGTAACACTCAGAAAACAAATTGTGCAAAGAGCCAAAGGACTGGCAATGGCAAAGAAATATTTTCAGTGAATTAATCAATCAGCCATCCAATTAATTGACTAAGAATAGTTTCTTGAAAACTATTGAGTGGTAGATGGAAGAGCAAGACAGAAGAGAATTGAAATATGTCACTTTTTAGTTAGGCTAGAGTCCAGCTGGGGCTACAGATGGGGAAAAGAGATACTAACACACATGGAAAAAATTAGAAAATATTTAAATGGCATGGAGTGCAATGCCAAGAGATTAGAATCAAAAGATGTTTCCAAACTAGAAAGGTATGATGTTTGGTAGAGAGAGCCCAGGACCTTGAACCTAGTTGCAGCTCTACAAACTTTATGACCAAAAAATAGCATTTCCCTGTTTCTCAGGAAAGAGCTACTTTAAGAAACTAACAAAATTTTCATTATTTCTAATATTTCTAATATTTGTTAAATATTAGACATGCATAATATGTTATGTTTTTCTGGAGGTTGAAGTAGTAGAAGAATGTTTTATAGTGAAAAAAAAGAAAAAGAAAAAACAGAAAGGACTCACATAATCCAGGAAACAAATGAGATAAATCTTGAGCTCTAATTGTAACTCTGCCACTCACTAGTTCAATGAGCCTCCATACCCTCCTCTAAAAAACAGGAAAAAAAATTATCCCTCTAGCGACTCCCATGGGACACGAGGATGAAATCAAATTGCTCCACAGAAGCATGTTCTCCTGGTTACAAAGATGGAGGAATGGCATGAGCTGGAAGTTGAATGAGGATGATCTAAAACCAGGTGATAGGTTGCTAGCAAAAGGAAAAATGCCAATTCTGTCTTTCATAAAGCGATATCAGCATGGAAGCCTCAGTTGCCCAGCCCCACCATTGCCATTTTGCTATCATCAAATGGAACTCAACCAGTAAGAGTGGAAAAAATAGTCTCCTCACTACCAAGTGAGATAGATAATTCAATGTCTTAAATTACATAAGCTGTATAGAATCCATCAAAAGAGAGACAAGCATGCTGAACTTTCTCCGCTACCCAGTCACAGCTGTGCAATGTGATCTGCTGCCCCAGGTGCAGGCAAAAAAGAAGGTGCATTGTTTGAAAAAAATTAAACAATTTGTTTACTAGAAATGTATGACTATAAAACTGATTTAAACACTCTCTGCTTTTCATTATCACCATGCACCAGCAATTCTAAACAATGTAATGATGAACTATTCCATGTGAAAAAAAATTTTTTTTGGTACAATTTCCAATCACTGAGGTTTTGTTTGAGTTTTAATAATATATATGTGACCTTTAAGTTAGCATATTTTATTACTTATTTGTTAATAAACACTATATTCTATATGAAAGTTACTTTGGAGAACTCCCAATTACCCAATAGCCCCTGACACACATAGACACTTTGGTTCGAAAGAAATTTGTAATGGTGTGGCATCCTTCAAGTTCATCTCCCAGTGCTGTGGCTCTATGTAGTCCTTTGTTCACACAGTGGATAAACAATGGTGGCACTTGATTGTAAAATGAAGAAAAAGAACATAAGTTATTCAGGTCTGTCATTCTATGTGACTACTTAAATTGGTACAAGTCTTTAAACCTTGTAAGAATGGAACAGAGTATGAACTGCACATCACTAGTAAGCATAAACTTCAGATCATGCATGAAGTAATTAACCAAATTTTAGTGACATCTTTAAAGTTGAAATGTATTGGTTTTAAGTTGCTATTATTTATCTTAAAAATAAAAGATGAATCAAGAAATTAATGACTATCACTGATAATTACATAACAATTACTGAAAATAATTTTGTCATATAAGTAAAAGGTGTTAAAATCAGTCCACTCTGAAGGCAAAATACTCTGGGTACTCCAGAGGTAGAGAGTTCAAACGTTCCCTAAGCACTGTCCTTCGGGAAGACGGTTACTTAGTGCTTGGTGTGTGCCATCGATGGACTGCACTATTGAGCCAGCACAGATTTTAATTCACAACCAACTCGGCAGTAGGTCATGCCCTAAGACTAGAAACACATTCTCTGATACACGGTGCCGTGTCTTCCCTCCAGCCCCTTAAAACAAAGTCCATGGCATTGCAAAGCCCTTCAATACAGCTTTTTACACAGTGAGCAGAAAACAGTACTGTATTGAGAGATTGCTTTTCAGAGGTGATACAGAACTTTTCACTTTGTTTGGAAGCTGTAACTGTGAGGTTTTACTCAGAAACACAGGTTTAGCTGTTTTCTGAGGCCTGAATCTTGCTCTTCCTACTTGAGTGGATAAGAACCATCTGGGAAGTTCCCGGCTAGACAGAACGCTGGAAATGTAGGACTCCTGGAGACCATCCCCAAGGATTTCAATGAGAAGATTTGGGGTAGAGCCTAGAATCTGTGTCTTAAATGATCCATGATCCCATTTAGGTTATTTTTGGACTAAACTTTAATAAATATTGGGAAACTGAATACCTCAGAAAAGTGGAATGCTTTTTATAATTTTATTCCTATTGCCTGTTCAGACTTTTGATTTATCAAGTCAATACTTTCACATAAAGCATAAACAAACAAACACACAAATAAGAAAAGTAAGTGTTACCCTTCCGTTCCCCCCCAAAGTAAAACAAGAGGACAAAATAATCGTGGTAGATGAGAACACTAAATTGTTGTTTGAGCAGGTAATTCAGGGAAAGGCTCCTATAATCATGAAATGGTCTGAGAGCAGAGTAGCTTGCCAGATTCAAAGGGAAGAGAAGAAATTTTATTTAGAGTTTGGTATGGTCTCAGTGTTTGTGCCCCCCTCCCCGAAGTTCATATGTTGAAATCCTAACCCCCAAGACGATGTTATTAGGAGTGGGGAGGCATCTTTTGAGAGGTAGGCAGGTCGGGACAGTATGGCCTTCATAAATGGGATGAGTGGCCTCATAAAAGAGACCCCATGGACCCCTCCCAGCCCCTTCTTCCATGTGAGGACACAATAAGAAGAAGGCTCTGCCTAGGAACCAGGAAGTGGGTTCTCACCAGACACTGAACTTGCTGGCACCTAGAGTGGGGCTTCTCCAGCCTCCAGAATGGTGAGAAATAAACTTCTGTTGTCTAAATTACCTAGTCCCTGGTATTTTAGTTTAGAAGGCTGAAAGGAATAAGACCGAATTTAATAAATATAATGAAATTCTGCCTTTGAATTCTACTTCTAACAGATTTTAGAATGGCCAAAACATTACATAATTTAAGAAGCTATAAATATGGACTAGAAATATACATTTTTTCTTTAAAATCTTCTCATATTTACTTTCAGTAATAATGATTTTTATATGTGGTTTACAGTTTAATTCAGAAACCTCTTTGGAGCACCCATTAGGTGCTGGGCAGCGGCACAGACCATCATGGCTCTAAAGGAGCTTTTAGTCTCATTGCAGAGACAAATGCACACAGCTGCAGAGACCCGCCTGGCACCAAGCTTCTGGGACACCAGGCAACCCAGAGCGCCATCACTGGCCTCCTGCTGTGGTTCAGTGTGAAAAGGTGGGGCCCCTGTGGGGCGTGTGTGTGTGCACGCAATCATGCATGCCGGTAAGGTATACTGGCCCATTTCCAAAGGGGTAACCTCTCTCAAATAAAGTAACATTGCCATCTGGTCTGAGAGCCTTGAAGGAACGATGCACACGCCAGCCTCAGTATTGAAGAACATATGCCAGAAGAAGGACAGGGAGAGAGGAAGTGTATTTCTTATATAGATGTACGATCCAATAAGCTTCTAGTTTTTTCAGGATTTCCTGCCTGGGTCTGGGGAATGTAACCACCTGCCTCCACCACTGGACACATTTGTGGGCAGGTTCTATTAGATATCCTTTTCCTTCTTGTCACTTCTCATTTTGCCACAACAGCCGATGCTGCTGCTACTGCCACAGGCCTCTCTCCCCAGCTCTCTTGAGGCACAAGGGAAGCAGGGAGACCATCTTGTTCTTATATTAAATATAAGCCCCAAGGGGGATGTAACAGCACACTGTGTTCTTTAAAGTTGTTTCAAATGAAAAAAAATAATGTCTGTGTGTGTTGGGTGGTGGTTTTAAGACATTTCATTTCTGAAAACATAAAGATAATAACAAGCGACAAAAAGAAAGGTTTCCAAAAAGCAAATATGCTCTCTTTTTTCCCCCTCTCTTTAATGAAATAGAGTTCCTTCTCCCCCAAGGGAGCCCTTTCCTGCTCAGCTGTCACTGAGCCCTCAGGGGATTTTTTTTTCTCCAGGTAATTTCCTACATCCTAACAGGCCTGTTCCTGGCCCCATGTGCTTTTCTGGGGACTGATGATTTCCTCCCTTTGGGTGTGTCCCTCTTCCCATTTGCTTCTCTCAAGTCCAGGAAATCAGATTTACTGGACAAGTTGGGAGTTACAAAGAGAACTGACCTGGGGAAAGGAAGGCCTTTGTCATCGGCTGAGTCCGGCTCACCTGGTGCCCCTGCATTTGCTGTGTCTCTGCTAGAAATCTCATACCAGTTCCATGGTGGCAGTCACACCGAGTAACCAAATATGACAGTATTTCATTACAGTAATTAAAGGATCCGTTACTTTCAAACTCTGGTTTTTGGAGTGATTCTGAAATGGATATTTTACTTTCACAGATTATTTAAGATAAAACATGGATGTTTGAAAGATACAAACAGCCAAAAGGGCACGGAGAAGAAATGCCCCTTTCTTGCACATCCCAGCTTCGCCACCCTGCCCCTCCTCATCCACTGAGGAAGGGAGAGCGAGCCAGAAATTGCCTGTAATCACGTCTGCCTTTCTACTGTACATCCAATGCATGCTGTCATTATTTCAGTTTTTGAAGCTCCCATGGCAGCATTGCTAGTGAAGATAATGGGGCCTATTATTTTCAATGAGCTCCATCAGGAGGTTTCAATGGGCCTGCTATCACTTGAACAAAGACACATTGGGAAGCAACACTGCTTTCTTGTCATCAGAATGGCTGTGAGTTTGTGTGAAGCTAAAGAACGCCCCTTTTCCCTTTCAGCCCCGTTGGATTTGAAAGGGCCAAGAAAGGCAGTTTAAAAAGAAACAAGCCTGACTCCTCACTGAGCGCCCTTTGCCCTGACCAGATGTATATATGAGCAGCTTTCGTCTTATGGAATCGATAAATTCAGCAAAGTAAACCTGCTTTACCATTGATTTCCTATTTATAGTCAGAAATATGTTCCCATGGGAAAAATCTTCTGATAGAATTAGAAAAAAGAAAACCAAAGCAAAACAAAACAGAAACAAGCAAACAAACAAAAAAACCCTGCCAGCAAGGATGTTTAGCAGGTGGGGAGGTTGCTAAGTTTAAGGCAAATGAAGAGATTTTGCACCATTGGCTCAGCTTTGAAATTTTTCTGCTCTGTTCCAAATTCTTATCTCCTTTGCTAAACCTGAGAAGTTTTCCCTCCTCTTTACAACCATAGCAACTAGAGCTTAATCCCAAAGTTCCTTTTGTCTGCGTACTTACAGAGCCTTAACATCAACCTTTCGTGAGATCTTGATAACCAGACTACTAGTCTAACGATTCCTAATAGTGGGCAGTTTTGGATTGGTAAAATATATTTTTTGAGGTTTAAAAATATGAGAGTCTGAAAAACAAGTTTTCTTATAATAATAGTTCTGTCAGTGTTTGTTCTGTGAAAAAATAAAATTCAATAAAACATCTCAACTTTTGAGTGCTTATTATGTGTATGCTTCTAAGCATGTTACATTTACTTATTTAGTCCTCACAACAGCCAAGAGGAAGAGCACGGCTTCCATCCTCTGCCACAGATAAGGACATCACTGAGGTCTAGAGAAATACAATCACTTATTGTAGAAAGTTCCAGAACAGGACAGTTGAATCCCTGCAATCTCATTCCAGGATCCATAAAATGTAGAATCAAGCTGTTGTCGAGTGCTCTGAAATACTAACCAATTTTTCTTTTTCTTGCTTATATTCCCCACCCCCAAATTGTGTCATCTTTCTCCTAAATATCTTTATACAAGCAGTTAGTAAGTTCCTCACATTTATTCAGGGCGGATTGTGGAGATAGCCTGCCAATCTCTGTCTCTAGTGTTTTCAATTACAAAGATTATTAGGTGGGTTATATTAGAAGACCCTTTGTGCAAAGGATAGAAATGGAGACAGTACATTTGAGAGGAGAAGGTTTGGAGATAAGGATTTTTTTAGAAATGTGGTGACTCTTTAGGGTTCATACAGGAATGAGAGATGGTTCAGCCAAATTACTTCCAACAGGGACATTTTGGTGTGTTCAAACATCTGTGGATACCATATCATAATTTGCAGAACATCCTGCCTTTACTCCAGTGAGGTCCATCCAACATCTGTGGCCAAGTCTTCAATTGGTCTGTCTTTCCATCTGCTACAGGGAAGCTCTGACTTTCATGGACAGCCGCACCACCCACCTGCGTCCAGTGAGGTCCCAACAAATGTGGTGCCCTTCTGTGCAGGCAGACCTGACCTGTCCAACTTACCACTGCAGTTTACCGGCAATGTTCCGGAATACCTGCAGTCCTAAGAGAAAGAAGGGGGTGGTGGAAAAGGAATGGTATCAAAGAGAACCAGTTTAAAATCCCCTGAGCTGGGACAGTGGTTAGATGTAGCCTAATATGTAGTGGTTATTGTACCTAGTATCACCTTCATCTTCTTTCTGCTTGGAAAGGTATAATTACACTTTAACTATAGGTAGGAAAGAGCGCTATGGAGCTAGTCTGATGATTTCAGCTGTCTTCCTTGTAAGTATAGAGGACTTCAAAGTGATTTGACTTATAATAGTTATTGACAAGTCAATGACTTGTCAATGAAAGATGATTAAAAATGTTTAGAGTGGCCATAGTAGGGTCGTAAAAGATCTATGTTTTCTAAATAACACTTGACTTCTGGTTTATATGTGGGTTGCTGGAGGACAACTGAGAAAAGGTATTTTATTGATCTGGGTGTCAAATATGCATGGTTAAACATAGGTAAAGTTACAATGTTTATGTTTATTATCTCATTGGAAGAAAAGGTCTGAGATGACAATGTCTTAAACAGTCTAGCAAAGATAATTTCCATAATGTATAAATATGCCATAATTACTTTTCACCTTTAATTGGGCACTACCTTTATCCCCCCTTGTATTCTAGTCACCCTAATTCAATAATTCTCCTCTGTTTCTAAGAGATCAATAGTTCCTATATTTTTAAGGGCTTATTTTTAGGATAAAATACATTGCAGTCCCCAGCCTCCTACCGTATGCAACAGTCATACTTCTAATACCCATTTTTTGACAACATATGTAAGTCAGATGAATTCCCAAGTTCTTATAATAACTTCACAGGTTGAAAGATACTGATTTGTCCAAATGGCCTATTAAAACCACTGGACTCCAAAGTTTCTTAGGCAAAGATCATGTTCTTATTAATCTTGCATAAGCACAAGTTAAACTCTATCTGCAATATGGTAGATATTTACTGAGTGTTTCTTGATGAATTAACAAGTATTCTTATTCAGCCAAGGATAAGCTAGAGAACAAAGCATCTGAGTGAGGTCTTTACTCTTCTCCACGGGGTGAGAGGGCAGGGAAGCTGGCTGCCTCAGTCTGTGGTAGTGATGAGAGATGATGATATTTATTTAGTTAACAAACATTTATATTGTGCTTACTATTTAGTGCTCTTTATAAATCTGGAACAATTCTAATGATCTTAAAAATATGATTAATCTTGATTATGATCCCATCTGACATTATTATTTTTATTGGTATCTTGCCTATTTTACAGATGAGGAAATGAATAGCAAAGGGGATGATCTGTCCAAGGGCAAATTATGACGTTATCAACAAAAATATTTAGTTTTTTCCCCCCATAAACTATCATTATGCCATCTTGTATGTGTATATGATTTAGACTTATTGGAATAATGGGTGAATTTTTTGGTGCTCTGTGAATCAGATGAAGCCTAAGTATATTTTTGCTAGACAGATTCCTCATTTCCCCCCAAATCCCTTAGCTATATAAAATAGTTTGTCTGGGGTAGGGGTGGGAGGATTCCAGGGCTAGGCCCTTTAAATTCCAAATTTAAGACAAATGTTTTGAACTGTGATTTATTGTATAGAAATTCACACCAAGAACTACCAACAACTTCACAGATGTAGTTATTCATAGAGTACTCTCACTTATTTAGCAACATAAGGTATTTCAAAATATAATCCTCCAAGTATTTTCCAAGACACCTGCCCAACTATTTCAGCCTGACAAAATATTAGATTATATGGACAAGTGGAATCCTTGCAAATCAAACGTTAAAGATGGCACAACAAGAGTTAACAAAAACATCTGGAGGTATTATCTGACCACCAGTTTGAAAGATGCCAAGATTATGACAAGACTTTTAAAATAATAGTCACATTTTATAATACGTTAATAGATGTGTAGTGTCTGGTTTGTGGGGGTGATGAGTGCACAGATGAATATGGGTTTCAATTCAGGCACCTCATTATAAAGGAGTAAAATGACAGATTTTGTTTACTCACAAAATGTATGCTAGGGAAGACAAGGCATCTCAAACTGAAATAATTAAAGGGGTGGACAATGTTTGGTTTGGTTAAGGGAGTGTCTGGAATATTCACAACAGTTGTCTTAGAATATCTGAGAGAGACTACAGTGAGGGATAAATATTTTCACTTAAGAGTTCTGCCTTTCTGTCTCTGAAATACAACTTCATCTCTGTTTCTACTGCCTCTGCCCTAAAATGACTCATTGCAACAGTTTTCTTTTTTCCCCATGTTTTAACTAAATTTTATTATTTTTGACTACAAGTAAACCATTTTATTTATTTATATTTAATCTTTATTGTATTTTTTCTGTTACCATTTAGTCACCTTATGCCCTGTGCCCCCAGCAATCACAACACTGTTGTCCATGTCCATGTGTCCTTTTCCTTGTTGCTCTATCCCTCCACCCACTAACCTCCCCCCCACTAGCTGTAACTTATTCTCTATCGATGAGTCTGTCTGTTTTGCTTATTAGTTCAATTTGTTTGTTAGATTTCACATAGGAGTGAAATCATATGGGATTTGTCTTCCTCTGACTGGCTTATTTCACTCAGCATAACATTCTCTAGGTCCATCCATACTGTTATAAAAGATAAAATTTTCTTCTTTTTTATGTCAAGTAGTATTCTATTGTGTAAATGTCACATAGTTTTTTTATCCACTCATCTACTGATGGACCCTTGGGCTGCTTCTGTATCTTGGCAATTCGAAATGATACTACAATGAACATAGGTGTACTTATGTTCTTCCCAGTTAGTGTTTTGGGATCCTTTGGCTATATTCTCAGGAGTGGAATTGCTGGGTCAAAAGGCAGATACACTTTTAATTTTTTTTAATACTTCCACACTGCTTTCCATAGTAACTGCACCAGTCTGCATTCCCACCAACAGTGCAAAAATGTTCCCCTTTCTCCACATCCTCGCCAGCACTTATTTGTTAATTTATTGATAATGGCCATTCTGACAGGTATGAGATGGTATCTCATTGTGGTTTTGCATTTCTCTGATGATTACTGATGTTGAACGTTTTTCATATGTCTATTGGACATCTGTATGTCCGCTTTAGAGAAGTGTCTATTCAAGTTCTTTGCTCATTTTTTAATTGTTTTTTTTGTGTGTGTGCATGTGTTGAGTTTTGTAAGTATTTTTAAATTTTGGATATTAATACCTTATCAGATATTTCATTGGTGAATATGTTCTCCCATCCTATGGGTTGTCTTTTTATTTTATTGATGATTTCCTTTGCTGTGCAAAAACTTTTTAGTTTGATGTAGTCCCATTTGTTTATTTTTTCTTTTGTTTCCCTTGCCTGGGGAGAAATATCTTATAAAATATTGCTAAGAGCAATGCCTGAGATTTTGCTGCCAATGTTTTCTTCTAGGATTTTTATGGTTTGGGGGTCTAACATTTAAGTCTTTGATCCATTTTGAATTGATTCTTGTATGTGGTAGAAGAAGATGGTCTGGTTTCATTTTTCTGCACATATCTGTCTGATTTTCCCAACACCACTTATTGGATAAACTACCTTTAGCCCATTGTATATGCTTGCTTCCCAACAAATATTAATTGACTATAAAGATGTGGGTTTTATTTCTAGGCTCTCTCATATGTTCCATTGAGCTCTGTGTCTGCTTTTATGTTAGTACCAGGCTGTTTTGATTACTATGGCCTTATAGTATAGTTTGGTATTAGGTAGCATGATTCCTCCAACATTGTTCTTCTTTCTCAGGATTGCTATTGCTATGTGGGGCCTTTTGTGGTTCCACATAAATTTTTGAAATATTTGTTTCAGTTCTGTGAATACATCATTGGAATCTTGATAGGAATTGCATTGAACCTATAGATTGCTTTGGGTGGTATGGACATTTTAATAATGTTAATTCTTACTATCCATGAACACAGTATATATTTCCACTTATTTGTATCTTCTTCAATTTCTTTCTTCAGTGTCTTATAATTTTCCAAGTACAAGTCTTTTACATCCTTGGTTAGGTTTATTACTAGGTATTTTATTCTTTTTGAAGCAATCATGAATGGGATTGTTCTCGTAATTTCCTTTTCTGTTAGTTTGTTACTAGCATATAAAAGTGCAACTGATTTCTGGATATTAATTTTGTATCCTTCTGCTTTGCCGAATTCATTCATCAGTTCTTCTAGTTTCTCAGTGGAACCTTTGGGGTTCTCTATGTATCACAGTATCATGTGATGATGATAAAGAAAGTTTTACCTCTTCCTTTCCAATTTGGATTCCTTTTATTTCTCCTTCTTGTCTGCTTTCTGTCAAGGACTTCCAGTACTATGTTGAATAAGAGAGGTGAGAGCAGACATCCCTGTCTTGTTCCTGATCTTAAGGGAAATGCTTGTATCTTTTCCCAGTGAGTATGATGCTGGCAGTGGTTTTGTCATGTATGGACTTTATTGGGCTTAGGTACATTCCCTCTATTCCCACTTTGCTGAGAATTTTGTATCATAAATGGGTGTTGGATTTTATCAAATGCTTTTTCTGCATCTGTTGATATGATTGTGTAGTTTTTATCCTTCATTTGGTTTATGTGGTGAATCACATTTACTGATTTTCAAATGTTGTACCAACCTTGCATTCCTGGAATAAATCCCACTTGATGATGGTGTATGATCTTTTTGATGCATTGCTGTATTTGGTTTGCTAATATTTTGTTGAGGATTTTAGCACCTATGTTTATCAGGGACATAGCATATTAATTTTCTTTCTTTGTAGTCTCTTTATCTGGTTTTAGAATTAAGATAATGCTGGTCTTGTAAAATAAATTTGGGAACCTTCCCTCCTCTTGAATTTAGGAAATAGTTTGGGAAGGAGAGGTGTTAGTTTTTTCTCAGAATGTTTGTAAAATTCACCTGTGAAGCCATCTAGCCTAGGGCTTTTTTTTTGTTGGGAGTTTTTTTTATTACAGGTTCAATTTCAGTAGGTATAGTCTATATATTCAGATTCTCTGACTCTTCCCGATTTATTTTTGTTTCTATTTTGTTATTTTTTATGTTTCTAGGAATCTGCCCATTTTATCCAGGTTATCCAGTTAGTTGGCATAAAATTGTTCATAATATTTTCTTACAATCCTTTGTATTTCTTTGGTGTCAGTCATTATTTCTCCTCTTTCATTTCGGATTTTATTTATTTGTGTTCTTTCTCTTTTTTTCTTGATGAGTCTGGTTAAAGTTTTGTCAATCTTGTTTATCTTTTCAAAGAACCAGCTCTTGGATTAATTGATCTTTTGTATCATTTTTTTAGACTCTATTTTATTTATTTCTTTATTATATCCTTCCTTCTACTCACCCTGGGCTTTGCTTGTTGTTCTTTATCAAGTTCCATTAAGTGTAAAGTTAGATTATTTATTTGAGATTTTTTATTTGTTTATTTTTTGAGATAGGGCTGTGATGCTATGAATTTCCCTCTTAGCATTGCTTTCCCAGTGTCCCACAGATTATGGATTGCTGTCTCCTCATTTTCATCTGTCTGAAGGCATATTTTGATTTCTTCTTTGATCTCATTGTTGACCCACTCATTGTTTAATAACATGTTATTTATCTTCTATATCTTTGCATGTTTTTCAGTGTTCTTCTTGTTATTGATTTCTAGTTTCATAGCATTGTGATCAGAGAAGATGCTTGATATGGTTTCAGTCCTTTTAAATGAATTGAGACCTATTTTGTGTCCTAATATTTGGTCTATTCTAGAAAACATTCTATGTGCACTTTAAAAGTATGTATATTTTGCTGCTTTGGGATGAAATGCTCTGTACATATCAATCAAATCCTTTTGATCTAGTGTGTCATTTAAGGCTGCCATTTCCTTGTTACTTTTCTGCCTGGAAGACCTATCCATTGAAGTCCATGTGGTGTTAAAATCCCCAACTATGACTGTATTTCTGTCAGTCTCTCCCTTTATGTCCGTCAAGATTTGCTTTACATATGTAGGTGCTTTTATGTTGGCTGGGTAAATGTTTACTAGGCTTATATTCTCTTGTTGGATTGTTCCCTTTATCATCATATAGTGTCCTTCTTTGTCTTGTACTGTAGCCTTGGTTTTATAGTCTATTTTGTTGGACATAAGTACTGCTACCCCAGCTTTTTTTTTTCTTTTCCATCTGCATAAAATATCTTTTTCCATCCCTTTACTTTTAGTCCATGTGTATGTTTCAATCTGAAATTGGACTCTTGGAGGCAGCATGCATATGGATCTTGTTTTCTTATCCATTCAGCTACACTCTGTCAGAGCATTTAAGCTATTTGCATTTAGGGTGATTATTGATGGATCTGTATGTAGTGCCATTTTATTGTTAGACTGTTTTCTTCCATTTTTCTTTCTTTCTTTTTTGTCTTTTTCTTCTTAAACAAGGCCTTTAACATCTGTTGCACTACTGGTTTGGCGTTAAAAAACTCCTTTAGCTTTTTATTGCCTAGGAAGCTCCTTATTTTTCCTTCGATTTTAAATGATAGCCTTGCTGGGTAAAGTAGTCTCAGGTGTAGGTCCTTGCTTTCCATCACTTTGAATATTTCATGCTACTCCCTTCTGGCCTGAAATGTTTCTGTTGAATAATCAGATGACAGTGTAATTGGTGCTCCATTGTATGTAACCACCTGCTTTTCTCTTATGTCATTTAGGATTCTCTCCTTGTCTTTAGGCTTTGTCATTGATGATGATATTAACAACAATAGCTAGCATTCTAAACATCTAGGAGGTGCCAAGCAGTGTCTTAGGAACTATATATATACCATGTTGATCCACACAACTGTAGGCAGTGGCATACTACAAATAAAGAATCTGAAAGTCAGAAGGATAAAGTGACTTGCCCAAGAACAAACAAGACAGATATATGGTACAACTGGGATTTGGAAACAAGTCTCTCTGACTCCAAAATCCATGCACAAAGCCAGCTAGCAAACTCCGCCCTTTAAACCCCCAACAAACTCAGGCGTCCATTTGATTTCACGGCTTCTTCTAGAGGTTTGTTTTTAGCCATTGTAAGTGAACCTTACTTTTTCATAAATACTTTAGAATGCTAACTTCACACTTTGGAAGACTGTACCCTATATAGATGTAGCACTGAGGCAGGTATAGCTTGGAGGGGTGATAGTCAGCATCCCCTCTTTGAATAATCCCCTTCAGCACTCCCCTAGTTATCCCAGATATTTACATTATCTAAGTAAAACTTGTATACATATAAATGAATAGTTTCCAGACACACGCTTTAGCTGAATTTGCCCTCTCTCCAGGTTGACGTTCCGAGTCCCTCCTGTAGAGAAATTCTATAGCTGCTACTGACTGTACAGCTGGGATATATGGTCAGTAGCAGCCCTAAAGGCACCTTCATGTCTAGCATTCATGGAATAAACAAGTTTATAGAAAAATCACAGAAACATAGGATATTAATGTTTAGGTCCTCCACTTAATGTTGATTTTATACATTCTATTTTGCTCTCTTCTCACCTCCACAGGTATCATACTTTCTGAATCAACCATGGACTTATTTCTTAGGACCACAGGCTCTTGCTTGTGTTCTTGGCTATTTGAAAGTTTAAGAAACACTCTGAAGTTGTTTACTGAAAAATGGCTTACCATTTGCTTATCTCTCTACCATGGGATATATGCAAGGAGAAGTTTAATGCATTTATCTTCCCCTCTGATTGCATCTTGCCATCTGTGGTGCATCCAAGTGGACCAGAGAGGCCTGCATTCATAATGATTGTACTTTAATATTCTGGATGCCACTGTAGATACCAATAGATTTGAGAGAGAACCGAAGCCCAGGGAAATATATGGGTAAATTCAGCTCAGTTACCTGCCTTTAGATGACTTGCCTGAAGTAGAACATTCTAAAGTTTACAGGTTTGTACGTGACATCTTTTAAAATAGCTCTAGATGTGCGGCTGGCTCTGTTAAAAAAAAAATGGAACGTCAAAGGTGACTCAGCCTAGCTGATGCAAGAAAAGTTTAATTCAGAACATAATTTGCTTTTCTTTATTTGCACACTGCAGTTCTGGGGAATAAAAGCCATTATGCAATCAAAGGACAATTTGCTTTTTTGTTGTTGTTGTTCTGCACTGAATTTTTAAAGCCTTTTTTAAAAGAACATAAACAGATGAATGATACTAGATTCAGTGCAGCTTAAAACTAAGTACCTTGGGCTCTTTCCCATGATAAACAGAAACCAATTTTGGCTCCCTGCCCCCAAGCACAGTGCTGTGTGTACTCAGTGAGACAGATCTCTTCCTTGTCTGGGGGAAGTCCAAGCAGGCATGGGCAGTGGTTCTCAGACAGATGAGGATTTAAAAGATATTCGGTTATGAATGTTTTAATCTTCTCCCCCAAAAGTGAAGTCTCTCACTGCCTTTTAGGTCTCTGTCTCTCTAAACTTTGAAAGGCAATTTTGAACCTGTCAGAGAAATTTCTGGATCTGGCAGGGGAGAGGGAATATCATTGGGGAGCTCAGGAGAAACCATATATACAGTCACAGGAAAATAAAGGAGAAGCTCTAACAGAGTGAGGGAGACAGTGAAGATTCCAAGAGTCAAACAAAAGGTACTTCTGTAAGAGTAGTTGAAGGATGTGGATCACAAACTGTAGATGCAGAGGGCTGGGGGGACAGCAGCATAGTGTGAGGATATTGATATGAATTATGCACTAAATCCCCTGCACCCTCTTCAAGAAATATCAGTAAAAGGTGTGATTATTCTTAATTACTTTTTGATAGTTAAGCTATCTCCCTGAATATGACACTGCACAGAGAATAGACAATGTCAGGCCCCAGTTTATAATAGGAATTAAAGAAACGAAGTCTAAAGCCAGGAGGGAGAAGTAAGTCCTGTCTCTACAGTCTTCCTTGAATTTTGAATGCTTCATGTAGCCTTAAGCACCCTGTGAAGTTTTGGCCATAGAGTCCCCAGGAGACCACTGACCTGGAACATGGTGCAGACCTTCAGAAAATTCTCTACAGTATACAGTAGGACTTCACCACTGGCCACTGGATATCAGGATTGTGACTACCATTAAGTCCCCCTGCTGTACTTAAAAAGACAAGGACACTTAACGATGTGTCAGGGATCTACCACAGGTTCAGTACTGGGTGAAGCTTAGAACAGGGTAAGGCACATCTGTGACCAACAAAGAAGCTCGCCATCAGACAAGGAAATCATGATTGCATACAAAGACCATCTGGGTACCAAGAAGATTTGGAAGAGTCAGGAAAGGCACATCCACTGGCTGCTCAGTAAGGGGACCACACTCACCCTGAACAAGGTATGAAGTGTATCCAAATACTGAGATTGGAATTGCTTGGAGAGCCACCCATCGCGATAGCTTAGAGTGGAAGTCCCATCAGAATAGGAGACTGACTTTTCAACCCTTAATCAGGGCCCCACATTTTTCATTCTGCATGGGATACCACAAATTATATAGTTGATTCTAAAGATGAATAATGTTCATATCATAGAATTGGAGGGAGAAGGTGGATTGCAGGTAGGGAGAATGGGACTGGCATGGTAGAAGAAGATGCTTCTTCCCTCTGTATTTATGAAACTTCATAATTTTTGTCATCTCCAGATAAGAGAGACCATAAACAATAATAATAATTTTCCATATCATCACACTCTTTACTAAGTGCCCACAACTCATATGTAATTCTTTCTACCCTTGCATTATTCTATTTTAAAGGCTTGTCAGTTAAAATACTCAATTTCCCACTCTATCTTACAGCCAGGGGCAGGATTGTGACAGAATTCTGGCCAAAGAGACACCATTAGAAGGTATCTGAGTATTTCTTTCTCAAGTCAAAAGGCAAAACCTAGTGCTGCCAACATAAGGTGAAATGTCACTCCTCAGCCCAGAGACAGGAAACATAAGGATTAAGAGTGCATAATAAGAATGATGGAGCTGAGGATAGACAGCTTCAGTTCCTCATGGCATCATTGAACCACGATGGCAGTCCTGAATTTCCAACTTTTAACTTCCTGCTTCATGCAAAACAAAACCTTGTTTAAGGCATGGTAATAGGATTTCCTGGTACTTGCTATCAAATGAATTCATAACTACTACACCTTGAATTCACTAGGAATACCATTTATTCCCTAACTTATGTCACTGGCTTATATTCCCATAGGGGCTCACATAGCTTTCTCCAGGCTCTCATGTTTTCTTTGGCAACCCATGATGCCTTCCTGAATTTGGGTCAAGGCCTCCATTTTTTAACAGGTGATACATTAATACTCAAAGTCCCATACTATTCACCAGTAGCTTCCAAATGTATGTCTTGTTGTCTATAAAATTATAAAATCACATTTAGCTCCAAATTAGTATTATGCCCTTTGAAAGTCAAGCTTCTATGCTAGATAAATAGTAAAATAATTAGCATATATTTTGTATTTCTACATTAGTATGGTGATAAACCTTGGGATAGAATGTTTCAATTTATGACTGAATCTGTGTGATTTTTAAAACAGCTGGTTGAGAAATAAAAAATATTCAAATTACTTCAATGAGTCAATGTATGTAAAAACCAATGCAATTTTATTCTAAAGTTTTCCCCATTTGTATTTGGTCAAATCAGTTTATGTTCTAGGATTTTGACCATATCAAATATACTGGCAATATAGTAAGTTACTATTTTAATCTGTATTTCTTTCTTTATTTCAGATTTTTAAACATATTGCTATATTATGAGACATGATATTTGTTTATGATTTTTTTTACCCAAGTGATCTGTCTCAACCTAGCTGCCAGAACAAAATACTAAATTAAAGTGTCTTGAACCACTGCTTATTCATGTATTATTTACTTAAGAAGAATTCTGTAGGTTTGTAACTTCAGGGTTGCTTTGGCAGCTCAACAATATGATAAAGGACACTGGCTCTTTCCATTGCTCTAATTCTTCATTCTCCATGTGTTTGTTTTCATCCTTGTGTTTGTCATCTCATAGTCACATAATGGCTGCCATAGCTCCAAGTATGTCATGTTCACATTCATCTCATAGTATCCAGATAAAACAGAGGGTGAAGAGGGCTTAAAACGAAATTGTCCTTAAACAGCTCTTTATCTCATTAAGGAGGATGTTAATTCCCAGATGCCATTTAGGAAAACTAAAGGACTTTTTCATTAGAGAATCGTCCAGAACAATCTCTGCAAGGGGTAAGAGAAGAAGTGCCATAATTGGGCTATACTAATCATGACATGCCCCTTTGGGTTAGGCACAGTGATTTATGGGTTCTGGTAGCAAAGGAAACATATCCAAGGCCAAGCAGTCAGTTCCAAATATACAGAACTAGTTAGGAATCCCTCATCTCTGGATCTTAGAAATGTTATTCACTATCCTCTACTATATTCTTATATCCTCACTGGAAGTTAACTATCAACAATAAATTAGTTGTTATATTACTTTTTTAAGAATAGAGAGAACAATCACCTTAACCATGGCAGCTCTAAAAAATCTTAATGGTTATGAAATGCAAAAGTATATGCTAAACCATGTATTTTTGCTCATTCATTCATTCAATAAAATTTTACTGAACAGCTGCTATGTGCCAATCTCTGTTCCAGGAATTTAATATTATCAGGGAAAAACAACAATGAAAGCAACAGATAAAAGAGCACTGCCTTTGGGGTGCTAATAGAAGCAGCAGAAAGTAAATAATAAACATTAACTAGTGTTAAGCTTCTTTCTGTGGGGGGATTTTACTGCCAACATTTTCAACCTCAAACTTGGCCATATTACTTATTTAGCCAATGAAATGTCAGTAGGGGTATTGGGTATTATTTCAAACAAAGGCTGCTGTCTTTCCTTTCTCTCTCAACCAAGAGAGAGGCAATTCAGCATGAATATTTAGAACGAAAAAGACACTAAGCACAGCCTTGGTCAGCCCATGGAAATAAAATGTTGTAAGTGATTGAGGTCTTTTGTTACCAGATTATGATAGTAGTATGACAGGCTAAGTTGAGAATACCTGTAATTTATATACATGTACCTATCCATGTACATATATGTGGTCTTATATGTGGAAAAAGGAGGGAAAGTGGAGCAGAGTACAGAGGGTGGTAATAAAGTAGGGGTATGAACAGATAGTAGCAGAAAAAGAAATAGGTAAATTTACTGAAGGGATGAGACTGGAATTTGTATTTTGGAATAATATGAAGGGATTTTTACCAAGCGAATATCTGGACAAGGAGCATTCCAGACAGAAGCATGAACAAGAGGAAGTACCCTCAGGTGAGGAAATTCTTAGAGTATTTGGGGACCATAAAGGTATCTTCTGTGGCTGGAGCAAGGGAGAAAGGAAGAGACTAGTGGGAGATGAGTTCAGAGTGGAAATGTGCCAGGCAGAGTAGGATTTTGAAGATCAAGGTCAGGATTTGGGCTGTTACTCTGAACTAGTTAGAGAGCCATTGCAGAGTTTCTAATAGAAGAATGAAAGGTGCTGATTTAAATTTTAAAAATATCACTTGGTTGCTGTATTGAGAACAGACTCTTGAGGAACAAAACTAGAGCAGGGGGACCAGTTAAGAGGCGATTGCAGTAATCCAGGCTAAATATGATGGTTACTTGAACCAGACAGGTATCAAGGAGATCATAGATAAAGATTTTAGATATATTTGGAAGGTAGAAAAAAACAGGATGTGTTTATGGTTGGATACGGGTGAAGAGAATAGAGGACTTTTTGCCTTCCTGCCAAGATCTTGACAGGAGCCAGTACAGACTGACTTGTATGGCTCTGGGGCAAAGGACTCTCCTCATACCTTTCTCCAAATCTGTTTGGCACCTCCCCGCTCTTGACTACCTGCAGCCCCACTTTGCTGACATATGGCTCATGGAAGAATCTGAGACAGAATGAGTTCTGCGGGTCTTGAACAGGGGAAATTCCCCCTCTCATGCCAGAGGAGTGCAGAGTCCTCCCTTCACACAGCCAAATTTTGGTTTGTTTGGACTTTTGTCCAAACTTTTGCAGTTTTGCTGGTCTCTCCCTGAAGACTCCACGAGACATCACCCCACCATGAAGGTGTGCAAGCAGGTAAACTTTGTACATCCTTGGATATCTTCTGAGTGACCTCAAGCCCAGCACTAGCACTGAGTTTGAACCTGTATAGATCAGGTGAACACCACTTGCTTCTACCTGGTGACTCACTTAGAACATACCTCACACAACGGAAGTATGGTCAGAGGCTCTTTCAATGACTGAGCCTCAGAGGAAGCTGTCAGGTGAATGCACGTGGAGGCAGATCTTGGGTTCTTGGGACTTTTGCTGACCTGCCTCAAGGTTCAGTTCTGGTAAAAGCCAGCCTTGATGCACAGCTTGATCCTTCCAGTGAACATCCAGGCCTAGCAGAGGCATTCACAAACTGTGGATCACTCTACAGGTCCAAAAAGATTGTTCATGGCCAGTCACAGGCAGCATCTAACATTAACATGCAACAGAGGCCCTCCCAAGAGGCCCCAGAACCAGTACCCCAGTGGTCAGCTTCGGACAGCACTGAGCAGGATCTAATTAGCTTCACAAGTGGCATATCGAAAGGGAGATCTAGGCAGGGACCAGACCCTGTGAGGTGAATTGTGCTTCATGTGTTCAGCACCCCCACAACACCTAGTACACTGTGATTGTACACTGTGAGCCTGAGGGTTAAAACTAAGGGTTGACTCGATGCATAAATGGGCCAACAACAATCAAGACTCAACAGGAGGGTCCACACAAATCACACAAAGGACATTCTAGGAGCACCCAGCACAGGTGATCAAGGAGACTGTGCCACTGGGTTCTGTAGGACACCTACTACATAAGACCACCCTACCAAGACTGAGAGTCATAGCAGACCTCAATTATATAGAAATAAACAAAAACACCCCAAATGAAATAACAGAAGAAATCTCCAGGAAAAAAAAAAAGCTAAATAAAATGGAGACGAACAATTGACCAGATATAGAGTTCAAAAGAATGGTTATAAGGATGCTAAAAGAACTTAGAACTGAAATGAATTTAGTGAGAATTATAGAAGCATGAAAAAGGACACAGAAAGTATAAAAAAGAACCAGTCAGAAGTGAAGAATAGAATATATGAAATTAGTACACTAGAAGGAATATACAACAGATGGGATGAAGCAGAGGACAGAATCAGTGATTTGGAAGACAAGGTAGCAGAACATACCCAATAATATCAGCAAAAAGAAAAAAAGAATTTAAGAAAATGAGAATTGTTTAAAGGAACTTTGGGACAACATGAAGCTTACCAACATCCAAATCATAGGGGTTCCAGAAGGAAAAGATAGCGAGCAAGGGTTCAAGAACCTATTTAAAAAAATAACGACTGAAAACTTCCCTAACTTGGTGAAGGAATGTGACACATAAGTCCAGGAAGTACAGAGAGTTCCAAAGAAGATAAACCCAAATAAGCCCACACCAGAACACATCATAAGTAAAACAGCAAAAGTTAAAGACAGAGGGAATTCTAAAAGCAGCAAGAGAAAGCAAGTTAGCTACCTACAAGGAAACTTCCATAAGACTGTCAGTTGCCTTCTCAACTGAAACATTTCAGGCCAGAAAAAACTAGTATGAAATATTCAAAGTGATAAAAAGCAAGGACATACAACCAAGATTACTTTACCCAGCAAGGCTATCATTTTAAATTGAAGGAGAAATAAAGAGTTTTCCAGACAAGAAAAAGCTAAAGAAGTTCATTACCACCAAACCAGTATGTATTATAAGTAATGTTAATTGGTCTTCTTTAAGAAGAAAAAAAAACAGAATCATGGTTATGAAAAAAATGGTAATAAATACATACTTAACAATAATCACTTTAAATGTAAATTACTTAAACATTCCAATCAAAAGATATAAGATACCCAAATGGATAAGAAAACAATACCCATATATACATATACTGCATTCAAGAGACCCACCTCAGAACGAAAAACACACACAGACTAAAAGGAAAAGGATATAAAAAGATATTTCATACAAATGGAAATGAAAAAAAAAGCTGGGGTAGTAATACTTATATATGACAAAATAGACTTTAAAATAAAAGCTATGATGAGAGACAATACATAATGATTTTTTAAAAAGCAATCCAACAAGAGGATATAACCCCTGTAAACATTTATGCATGCAACATAGGAGCACATAATATGTAAAGCAAATCTCGATGGGTGTAAAGGGAGAGACTGACAGTAACACTGTCATAGTAAGGGATTTTAACACCTCATTGATATTAATGATTAGATTTTCCAGACAAAATCACCAAGGAAAAACAGCCTTAAATGATACACTAGATCAGATGGATTTACTTGATATCTTTAGAACATTTTACCCAAAACCATACTAATAAACATTCTTTTCAAGGACAAATGGTACATTTTCTAGAATAAAACACATGTTAGGGCACAAAACAAGTACCAGTAAATTTAAGATTAAAATCATATCAAGAATCTTCTTTGACCATAATGATATGAAACTAAAAATCACAAGGGATTTTCACAAGGGAAAAAACTGAAAAACAGACAAAGACATGGAGGCTAAATAACATGTTACTAAACAATGGATGAGTTAACAATTATATCAAATAAAAAAATCAAAATATACCTTGGATAATAAAAATAAGAATACAACATCCCAAAATTGATGGGACATAGTAAAAGCAACCTTAGGAGAGAAATTCATAGCATTACAGCCTACCTTAGGAACAAGAAAAATCTCAAATAAAAAATCAAAATTTATACTTGAAGAAACTAGAAAAAGAACAACTAGCAAAGCCCAAAGTGAGTAAAAAAGGTTAATAATAAAGATAAGAGCAGAAATAAATAAGAGTCTAAAAAATAAAACAAGAGATCAATGAAACCAAGAGCTGATTCTTTGAAAAGATAAACA
>PVIA01001422.1:180663-197666 GCA_004024845.1 Tonatia bakeri
AAAAAAAAAAAAAAAAAAAAAAAAAAAAAAAAAAAAAAAAAAAAAAAAAAAAAAAAAAAAAAAAAAAAAAAAAAAAAAAAAAAAAAAAAAAAAAAAAAAAAAAAAAAAAAAAAAAAAAAAAAAAAAAAAAAAAAAAAAAAAAAAAAAAAAAAAAAAAAAAAAAAAAAAAAGGAGAAAGGACCGAAATAAATAAACTAAAAAATGAAAGAGGTGTAACTACTGACACCAAAGAAATAAAAAGAAATATAAGAAAATAGCATGAACAACTATATGCCAATTAATTGGACAATCTGGAAGAAATAGATAAATGAAACATACACTCTTCCAAAACTGAATCAGGAAAAATCAGAATATCTGATTAGACCAATTACAACAAATGAAATTAAAGCAGAAAAAAAAATAACCCTCCCAACAAACAAAATCCTGGACCAAATGGCTTCAGAGAAGAATTTTACCAAACATTCAAAGAAGAACTAACACCTCTCCTTCTCAAACTATCCTGAATAATTCAAAAAGAAGGGAAGTCTTTCACAGTCATTTTACAAGGCCAGCATTGTTCTAATTCCAAAACCAGACAAAGACACTACAAAGAAAGAAAATTATAGGCCAATATCCCTGATAAACGTAGTTGTTAAAATTCTCAACAAAACATTAGCAAAATAAATCCAGCAAGACAGTCAAAAGATCATAAACCATGAACAAGTGAGATTCATTATGGGGGTGCCAGGTTGGTACAATATCTGCACATTAATAAATATGATATACCACATAAACAAAATGAATGATAAAAATCACATGATCATATCAACAGATGCAGAAAAAGCATTTGAAAAATTCCAGCAGCCATTTATGATAAAAACTCTCAAAATGGGAATAGAGGGAACACACGTCAATGTTATAAAGGCCATATATGACAAACCCACAGCTAACATCATACTCTATGGGCAAAACTAAAAGCATTTCCTTAAGATTGGGAACAAGACAGGGACGTCCACTTTTACCATTCTTAAACAACACAGTGATGGAAATTGTAGCCACAGAAATCAGACAAAATGAAGAAATAAAAGGCATCCAAGTTGGAAAGGAAGAAGTAAAACTGTCATTATTTCCAGAGGATATGATACTGTGTATAGAGAACCCTAAAGATTCCACCCAAAAAGCTACTAGAACTGATAAATGAATCCAGTAAAGCACCAGGATACAAAATAACTATCCAGAAATTAGTTGCGATTCTAAATGCCAATAAGTAACTGTCCCAAAAGGGAACTAAGAAAACAGTCCCATTTACAATTGCATAAAAAAATACTTAGGAAAAAATTTAACTATGGATGTAAAAACCTGTACCTAGAAAATTATGACACTAGAGAAAGAAATTGAAGAAGATACAAATAAAGAGAAGCATATACTATGTTCATGGATAGGAAGAATTAATATTATTAAACTGTCCATACTACCCAGCTGTATCCAGTGTGGCTCAGTTGGTTGGAGCATCATCCTGTAAATTAAAGGGTCATGTGTTAGATTCCAGTTAGGGCACATAACCAGCTGGTGGGTTCATTCTGTGGTCAGGGCATATCCAAGAAAGTGACTAAATCAATATTTCTCTCTCACATTGATGTTTTTTTCCCCCTCTCTCTTTACCTCTTCTCTCCCTTTAAAAGCAGTGAAAAATGAAAAATAAAATTATCCTTAGGTGAGGATAAATTTTTTTTTAAATGTCCATACAATGCAAAGCAATCTATAGATTCAATGCAATTCCTATCAAGATACCTATGGCATCTTTACAGCACTAGAACACATATTTCAAAAATGTATATGGAATCACAAAACACCCTGAACAGCCACAGCAATTTGAGATAAAGGACAAAGTTGGAAAAATCATGCTACCTAATATCAAAATACATTACAAGGCATAGTAACCAAAACAGCATGGAACTGGCATAAAAAAATACATATAGATCAATGGAACAGAATACAGAGCCCAGAAATAAACTCACACATGAATGGCCAATTAATATTTGACAAAGGAGGCAAAAACATACAATGGGATAAAGATAGGCTATTCAATAAATTGTACTGGGAAAACTGGACACAGGTGCAAAATATTAAACTAGACCACCTTCTTATACCATACAAAAGGATAACCTCAAAATAAATGAGAGACTTAAATATTAGACCACACTTCTGGCCAAGATGGAGGCATAGATAGATACACTGTGCCTCCCCATAAAACCAAGAAGAACAACAACAAATTTAAAAACAAAAAACAACCAGAACTGCCAGAAAATTGAATTGTATGGAAGTCCCACAACCAAGGAATTAAACAAGAAACATTCATCCAGACCGGTAGGAGGGGCGAAGATGGGCAGCTGGGGCAGAGAGGACCTATGACAAGGCAGTGGCTGGAGGGCTAGTAGGGCAGTGGCTGGTGGAGTGGGCAGTCACACATTTGTGTGTGGATGAGCCAGGAGAAATGACTGGGGAGCAACACAGACCCCGAGACCCAGGGTTTCAGTGTAGGGAAATAAAGCTTCAAAACCTCTGACTGAAAAACCTATGGGGGTTGTGATGTCAGAGAAACTCTCAGACTCACAGGAGAGTTTGTTTGAGAGACTTACAGGGTCCTAGAACATACACAACCCACCCACCCAGGAATCAGCACCAGAAGGGCCCAATTTGCTTGTGGGTAGTGGGGGAAGTGACTGAAAGCCAGCTGAGAGCTGAGCAAGCAGCATTTTTCCCTCTTGAACCTCTCCCCCACAGACAGCGTCACAATACAGTGACGTGGGTTGCCCTACCCTGGCAATTACCTAAGGCTCCACCTCCTACTATGCAACAGGTGTGCCAAGACAAAAAATAGTCCACAAAAGAACAGATCAGATAGAGATAGCCAACCAATCAGATGCAAAGTGCAAAACACTGGTAATCAGGATGCTCACAGAAATGGTTAAATATGGTCACAAAACAGAGAAAAAAGTGAAGGCTATGAAAAGTGAAATAAAGGAAAATGTACAGGGAACCAACAGTGAAGGGAAAGAAACCAGCACTCAAATCAATGGTTTGGGGCAGAAGGAAGAAATAAATGTTCAACCAGAACAGAATGAAGAAACAAGAATTCAAAAAAATAAAGACAGGCTTAGGACCTCCAGGACAACTTTAAACATTCCAACATCAGAATCATAGGGGTGCCAGAAGGAGAAGAAAAAGAGAAAGAACTTGAAAACTTATTTGAACAAATAATGAAGAACAACAGCCCTAATCTGGCAAAGGAAATAGACTTCTAAGAAGTCCAGGAAGTCCAGAGAGTCCCAAAGAAGTTGGACCCAAAGAAGCACACACCAAGGCACATCATAATTACATTAGCTACAATTAAAAATGAGGAGAGAATCTTAAAAGCAGCAAAAGAAAAGGAGACAGTTACCTACAAAGGAGTTCCCTTAAGACTATCAGCTGATTTCTCCAAAGAAACCTTACAGGAAGGAAGGGGCTAGAAAGAAGTACTTGAAGTCATGAAAGGCAAGGACTTACATCTAAGTTTACTCTATCCAGCAAAGCTTTCATTTAGAATGGAAGGGCAGATAAAGTGCTTCTCAGATCAGGTCAAGTTAAAGGAGTTCATCATCACCATGACTTTATTATACGAAATGGTAAAGGGACTTATGTAAGAAAAAGATAAAGATCAAAGCTATGGACAGTAAAATGACAACAAATTCACAACTATCAACAACTGAACCTAAAAAAAACAAAACAAAACAAAAATAAACTAAGCAAACTACCAGAACAGAAACAGAATCATGGAAATGGAGATCTCATGGAGGGTTATCAGTGGGGAGATGAAGTGGGAAGAATTGGGGAAATGGACAGGGAATAAGAAGCATAAATTAGCTACAAAATAGACAGGGGGAGGTTAAGAATAATATAGGAAATAGAGAAGCCAAAGAATGTATATATATGACCCATGGACATGAACTAAGGTGGGGGGAATGCAGGTGGGGAGGGGTGCCTGGCAGAAGGGATTAAAGGGGAAAAATGGGACAACTGTAATAGCGTAATCAATAAAATTTATTTTTAATAAATAAATACACTAGAAACCATAGAAAGTATAGATAAAAACATAAGTAGTAACATCTCAGACATATTTTGTAGTAATAGTTTTTCTGACATATCTCCTCAGGCAAAAGAAACAAAAGAACAAATAAACAAATGGGACTCATCAAACTAAAAAGTTTTTACAAGGCAAAGGAAACTGTTACCCAATAAAAAGACAGCCCAATGGATGAGAGAACATATTCACCAATGAAATACCTGATAAGGTATTTCAAAATTTATAAAGAACTTATACAACCCAACACCAAAAAATCCCCAAACAATCCAATTAAAAAATGGGCACAGGATTTGAACTGACACTTCTCCAAAAAGGAAAAGATGGTCAGCATCATTAATCATCAGACAAATGCATATTAAAACCACAATGAGATACCATCTCACACCTATTAGAATGGCCATTATTAATAAAGCAACAAACTAGGGCTGGCAAGGATGTGGAGAAAACGGAACCCTCAATGGATTGTTGCGGGGAATAATGCAAACTGGTGCCGCCATGGTGGAACTGCCCTACGACCCCGTGATTCCTCTTCTGGGAATATATCCAAAGAAGCCCAAAATACAAATCTGAAAGATAATACTCACCCCTGTATTCACTGCAGCATTATTTACCATAGCCAAGATTTGGAAGCAGTCCACGTGTCCATCAGTAGTGGAGTGGATAAAAACAATGTGGTAAATTTACACACTGGAATACTACTTGGCTGTGAAAAAGAAGGACATCCTACCTTTGTGAAAGAATGGATGGACCTGGAGAATATTATGCTAAGTGAAATCCAGTCAAAGAAAGGCAAGTGCCATATGATTTCACTTACATGTGAAATCTGATGAACTAAACAAACTAACAAACTAAGAAGAAACAGTCTTGCAGTACAGAGAAAAGACTGACAGCTGTCAGAGGTAAGAGAGTTAGGAGGCTGGGTGGAAAATGTGAAGGGATTAAGCAAAACCCCCAACAACTCATAGACAGAAAACAGTTACGGTGATTGCAAGAGTGAAAGGGGGATGGGAGAGGTAGAAGAGGGTGAAGGAGGGATAATTGGTGATGGAAGGGGACTTGAATTGGGATGGTGAACACACAATTCAATATACAGATGATATATTATAGAATTGTACACCTGAACCCTATATAAGTTTATTAACTAATGCCACCCCAATAAATTCAATAAAAAAGACTTCATTCTGAGATTTAGAGTAACAGTTTCAATATAGTGGTAGTGGCAGAAAGAATACAGTAGTTTGAGGAATGAGTGGGAAGAGAAAAATAACCACAAAGATATTCTTTCAATTCTTTTTCTATGAAAGAAAAATGGGAAAGAATGTGGTGGCTGGAGACTAACGTGGTATCCAGAGGAGGCTATTCTAAAATTAGGTGACACTTGAGCATATTCAGCATTGATGGAAAGGGAGCCAAAAATAATGGCAGAGTTGAAGATGTAGGAGAAGGAATTCTGCCCCTTTCACAGTGTGAGACTCCTGAAAAGGTGAGAAGCAAGAAGATTGAAAGCACAGGAGGCGAGATTGGCAGCGGACTATTAATTCACACACTGAAATGAGAGGGGAAGAAAGGGGAAGATGACTGCCAGTGCCAATAAGCTGCTATGGCTGTATGAAGTTGGAGAAGTTGTTAGAGGCTTCTATTTTTTCCTTGAAGTAGGAGGCTAGGACATATGCTGAGGGGTGAGAAGAAAACTGGCAGGAACATAGTTTTAAGAAGGGAGAATGTTGAAAATAGCTGTTGCAAAGAAATGGGAGTGAGAACTAATTAAGAAATCAATGGCAGCCCAGTCAAAGTTGGATATCATGAATTAGCTTTCCCAGGCAGATGTTTCAGGACAATACAGCTGTATTACATGCATGCCTCAGTATAAAGCAAACTAGGATAAATTTTACCTGAATGATACAAGCAATCATGCCCAATAGTATTGGATGCATTTGTCAAAAAGAAAAGTGAGCATTTTGTAAGAGAGATGGGAAATGCCAGGGCATTCGGGGTGAGGGAAATTCATAGGTGATGGTTTGGGGTAAAGACAGCACAATAGGGAAGAGTTACAGAAAAGGCGGGTCCTTGCTCAGAAGTAATATGAACTATATTAAACAGGTAGTTGTGCCTGCGTTTGGAAAACGTGTGTGTATAGGTATATGTGCACGTACGTGTTTGTGTGCCTGTGTAAGTCTGGAGCCACTAGGAGTCTTGAAGCAAAGCAGTGATACATGGTGGGCAGGGGAGGTGAATGAAGAACACACATATATACAAACAAAAACACACGCATCAACTGATTACCTTTATCAACCATACTGTTGAAGTAGATATTGATGCTTTAATTTGGTTAACAATAAATGGCTATTTAGGAGTGTGAATAAAAATATGATATTTATATAGCTTCTCACACCCTTTATTATAAAGGTATTTTGGAAACTAATATATTGTTCAGTTTCTATAAAAGCTGCATTTCTTTCATCCTTTCAAGAAATATTTGATTAAGCACCAAGTGCTGTTCCAGGTGCTAAGATTACAACGTGGAACAAAATGAAAAAGGGAAAAGCCAGCTTTCAGTCAGTTCACCTTTTATTCAAAGGAAAGACAGACAATAAAAAACAAGCAGATAAAATATATATTATGCAATGATGTTGTAAGTTCTTCAGGAAAAAAATAAAGACTGGAGCAAAATGGGCGGTGCCAGGACTTACAGGATGGTTTAGGATTTCGAACTGAGTGGTTAGCACAGGCCTCATTGTGGTGTAAATATCCTAAGAAAGCAGAAGGATGTGATGAAAACCACCACGGGGAGATCTGAGATGACTGTAAGGACTCCAGCTTTCACTCTGAGTGAAAGGGCATGCCATCAGTGGGTTCTGAGCAACGGCGAGAACATGGTCTAATTTGGGTTTTAAAAGGACCGCTTTAGTGACTGTACAGAGCTTACAGTGCGAGGGTAGGAGGAGAAATGCTGGGGAAAGTAAGAAGACTGTTGTCATTTGAGAGAGCAGTGATGCTGTTGTGTGGGGGGTAGCACGGTGGTGGTAGGTAAGCTGTTGGAGTATGGACATATCTGAAGGTCAGGCCAACAGGGTTTGCTAAAAGAGTGAATTTAAAGGTCACTCCCATTTTTTTTTTTATCTGAGCCAAGGAATGGATTTTTCATTTACCAAGATGGGGAAGACTGTAGATGGAGATTAGGATCAGGAGTTCAGTTTTGGACCTATAAAATCAGAATTCTTACTGGACATCCAAATGGTGATATTTAGTAAGCAGCTAGATATACAAATCTAGAGTTAAGTCCAGACTGGAGATACTCATTTTGAAATTGTTTGTCTATGGATGAGTACAGGTAGAGCCTGAAAGACTGGACTCCAGACCCTATGAAGTTTAGTGGGAGATTGAGGAATATTGATGGTAAGCTAGAAAGATCCAAAGCAGGTGGCATCCTGAAGCCATGTGACAAAAGTGGTTTAGAGAGAAAAAAATGTTCAACTCTGAAAAGGTACTGAGAGGTGATTTTGAATGGGGTCTGAGAGTTAACCATTGGATTCAGCAACATAGAAATTATTGGTAAATTTGACTCAGGTATAGAGGTGGACTTATAGGTATAGATTCAATATAATATGAAGGGAAAATAATTAGAGATCCTAATGTACACAGTTCTTTTGAGGAGTTTCACTATAACCAGGAGAAAAGAAGTAAAGTATTAGTTTAAGGGGGACTTAAGTTGTGGTGTGGGGTTCCAGCCAAGATGGAGGCATAGGTAGACACACTTCACCTCTTTGCACAACCATAAGAAGGATCACAACTAATCTCAAAACAAAAATCAACAAGAATTGACAGAAAATCAAACTGTGTGGAAGTCCAACAACTGAAGATTTAAAGAAGAAATATTCATCCAGACAGGTTGGGGGAGGGCGGAGCCAGGGAGCCAGGGCAGAGAGAACGCAGTGTGGCAGTGGCAAGGTGGCAGTGGTGAGATAGCGGTGGCAGTAGCAGGGAGAATGGGTGGTCCTACATTCACATGTGGCAGGTAAAGACCAGAAGGAATAGCTGGGAAGCAAGTGATCCCAGCCCCAGGACAGACCTCAAAGCCCAGGAAATAAAGTCCCAAAACTGGCTATAAAAACCAGTGTGGGAAGAAACTACCAGTCTCTCAGGAGAGTTTGTTTAAAGGGCCCCCACAGTCCTAGAATGTTCACGAACCCACCCACTCTGGGAACCAACACCAGGGCAACAGCTACAGGGGCATCAGTGGCATAAGGGAAGTGGGTGAAGTGACTAGAAATGGGGTGCTGAGCAAGTGACATTGGCCCTTCTCTGACCCCTCCCCCTCATAGTGTTACAAAGTTACAAAATAGGTTGCGCCGCCCTGGCAAACACTTACGGCTCTGCCCCTTACAATGTAACAGGTGTGCAGAGACAGGGAGTCAAAGCAGCTCTGCCTAATACACAGAAACAAACAAGGGGAGGCTACCAAATTGAGCAGACAAAGAACTATGGCCAAAATGAAAGAACAGATCAAAACTCTAGAAAAAGAACTAAGTGAAATGGAGATAGCTGACCTATCAGATGCAGAGCTCAACACTGGTGATAAGGATGCTCTGAGAACTCCTTGAGCAAGGCAAACCCATAAGGCAAGAATGAAGGCTACACTAAGTGAAATAAAGAAGAAGATCAAAACTATGAACAGTAAAATGACAACAAACTCACAACTATCAACAACTGAATTTAAAAAACAAAAACAAACTAAGCAAATAACTAGAACAGGAACAGAATCATAGCTGTGGAGATCATATGGAGGGTTATCCGCAGGGAGAGGGAAAGGGGAGAATGGGAGAGAAGGTACAGGGGTTAAGAAGCATAATTAGTTAGGTACAAAATAGACAGGGGGATGTTAAGAATAGTATAAGAAATGGAGAAGCCAACGAACTTGTATGCATGACCCACGGACATGAAATAAGGAGTGGGTGTTTCACTGGAGGGATGGGGGGGTACCTGGCAGGGGGGAACAAAAGGGAAAAAACTGGGACAACTTTAATAGCATAACCAATAAAATATACTTAAAAACAGGGGGGCTTAAGATCAGATTTTTTTTTTGTCAGAATAAATTTCATCACTTTTAACTGCTGACAGAAATGATCTAGTAAAGGGAGAAAAAGTAATGATGCAGAAAGGAAGTATAGAATTGCTGTTACGATTAAGGAAAAGGGATGGGACCTAGTGGGCAAGCAGAGGAGTTGGACTCAGACAAAAGCATGGATACTTTATCCAGAACACTAGGCAAGCAGGAAAAGCATAGGGCTAAAGCTGTGGACATGTGGTGAATGTGGTAGTGAAAAATGATGGAAATGTTTTCCTGATCATTTCAATTTTCTCAGTGAAATGGGAAGTGATTTATACATTTAAAAATAATAATGGCACCCTGGCTGGCGTAGCTCAGTGGATTGAGCCCGGGCTGCAAACCAAAGCATTGCAGGTTCAATTCCCAGTCAGGGCACATGCCTGGGTTGTAGGCCACGGCCCCCAGCAACTGCACATTGATGTTTCTCCCTCCCTTCCCTCTCTAAAAATAAATAAATAAAAAGAAATAATAATGGCATATTGGATATAATATGTTTGGAAAGTACCAAAAGATTGAGATTAGTCATCATGAATTTAAGAGATAGGTCAGTTAATGTCATACAGTTTTTTTCTAGACACATTGGCTTATATTTGTTCGAGACTAGAAAAGTTGGATTTATGTTCAAGAAGGACAGGGGTTCTGTCAGGTGAATGTGACGAACCCAGAGTGGCCAAAGTGGAGTCGGAGCTGCCTGCTAGGAAGCAGAAACATTCGGCCTGAGCAAGGAAGACAGGGAGAATCTAAAGTAGGCGAGGGACAGTGACATGGGTGTTGGATTACTGATTTTTTTATTGAATTTAGAATTATTGAGTATTTTCAGAACTATCAATAGTTTAGCCAATCAAAGAGTATGGTTTTGAATTTAAGTATAATGAAATATCCTTATCTAAATATAAGAGATTCCTAAGTAGAATCAACTTTCACTCATTCAGAATTTCATTTTCATGTGAATAGGAATCTGGAAAGAATGTCCCAATTTTGTTGTATATTGGTGAATAATATATTACCTCCCAAAGATAGGTAATATCGCATAAATTAAAAAAGGCATGATTTATCACAAATATTTTCAAAATTCAACAATTTCTGTTTCTTAAATATTTATAAGCATTGCCTCTTAAACACAAACTTACGTTTCATTTTTTTTAAAATTTGATCTTTTATCAACACTTCTAGCTTTCCACACATATAGATAGTAGACATACTCACTTTATGTTTCCAGGGTGCAGGAACTTCATCTATCCTCAGAAGAGCAAAAATTAAATATAAACTTTTGGATGATTACATAACAATGAGGGAGTCTAGGGCGTGGCACCAGGGTGACCATTTTTATTCTCTGCTCACAATGGTGCAAACGTATGTCCTCTTGGAACTGACATATAAAATCGAGCAATGCTGAGGCACATTATTTTTTTTTCTTTGAGATGAGCATATGGTAAAAATTCTGTAAAAGAATCTAGGAATAGCAAACTTGTTTTTTAAAACAATTTTACAGTGGAATAGATATGAAAATCAAAGACATGTTCTATGGTACTGAACTTTGGCTTTTTCTGGCTGTGATTGACACACCAAGATAAAAATCCCCACCATTCCTTTTGTGTCATTTAACACCTACTTGAGGGCCTATGAATAAAAATAAGAAATAAATACAAATGCTTAATCCATAATGGAGTATGAGTCCCATATCCTGGTGATAAAGCTGCCAGTATTTATGTATATTGTCACTGACTTTCACATCAGAGATAGCAGTGGATGCCAAGCTGAAGAGCTGAGGGACGGAATTATACTATTGGAAGTTCTCATCTGTCAAACGGGCTAGAGCACCTGGCACCAGCAGACTTGAATAGAAAACCCTAGAAGTAAAGTGGGAGATAGTTTCGTATACCTCATGTTCCCATTCATATCTCTATTTTGCTCCGTTTTAATACAGACACCTTGACCTTCCCAGTCATCAATTTCAGGCATAACTTTAGAATAGATTAGGTCACAAAGATGACATTCTCAGAAAACTTTCAAATAACTTGGATTCAGATATAAGCTGCAGGTACACATGTCAGCAAGTATAGTTTATAACTTTGTATTCTTTGATACAACTAAAAAAATCAGACAAAATATATGCAATAGTTTTCAGAAATTCGGCGATAGGCAGGCAGGGCATGATCCCCGAAGGATGGGGAACCAATGAGGTGAGCCCTCCCACTCTTTCCGCCTCTTTCATGGAGGGCAGTTTTCAGGTGTGACCTAGGGTCATGGTGTCACTGGGTGCACAAGAGTTCAGGGTTTAAAGAGGCCAAGAGGCTAGAATTCACAAGGCAGAGAACCAGAGTAAAAGAGTTGTGCAGTGACAGAAAGCAAGGTCTGGAAATCTACAGAGCCCTTGGTGCCTTCAGCTGACTACTCATCAACACACTCACACGGGGAACTAGCCACACTGGAAAAAGAACTGCTGGAGAGGAGCAGGTGGAGCAAACATTAGAGACCCCACAGGGGTGGAAATAGTTTGATTTGCAAATAGTAGGATGAAAAGGCTTCTCAACATATAGAGAATTAAATAGAGTTCTCAAACTGGTAATGCCTCAGTATTAGGGCAAATTGGTCCTAGACTAACGGCTCTTCTGTATCTGCCTAACAAAGCCTGAAAGCACACCTTGGAAGGATCAAACTGTTCCCAGAGAACTGCATTATAGGATGAAGTCCCAATATATTTAAAGGAATACAACAGAATGTCCAGCATTCAAAAATCAAACTACACAACGTCTGGTATCTAATAAAAAATTATTATCCATGCAGAGAAGCAGAAAAATAGGACCCAAAATAAAAAGAAAAAAACAATCAGCAATGACAGTTCTAAAAAGAACTAGGATGATTGAATTTGTGGAGGAATATTTCTCAATAGCATTTCTTTATTTCTTTAGTCTTTTGTTTTAATGTAATATTTTTAATTGCATTTATTCCATTACTGCTTATCCGCCTGGTATTTACCCCCCCCCACCCCCGCCAATCCCCACACTGTTGTGCAGGTCCATGAGTCCTTTTTCCTTTTGCTCGATCCCTCCACCCAGCCCTCAACCCCCTCCCCAGAGCTGTCAGTCTGCTCTGTACGTCTGTCTCTCTTCTGCTGTGAGTTCAGTTTGCTTGTTAGATTCCATGTATCGGTGAAATCATATGGCACTTTTCTTCCGCTGACTGGCTTATTTCATTTAGAATTATACTGCATGTATTCAAGAAAGTAGAAGAAAGTAAGCAGAACAAAGAAGACATGCACACACTTATAGACATAAATGCATACATACATATACGCATATAGATATATAGATATCAAAGTCATACTTTTTGAGATGAAAAATATGCTGAGTTTCTGCCTTAAGGAACTAGAGAAAGATAAGCAAATAAAACCCAAAGTAACATTAAAAGGAATGTAGATAAAGGCAGAAATCAATTAAATTAAAAAAACTGGAAAGAGAGAGAGAAAACTTTTTTTAAATTAAAAATAATAAACCTTTAGCCATACTGAACAGGGAAAACAATAAATTACTAATATTTGAATGATAGAGAAACTATCAACACAGATATTATAGGTGTTAAATAGATGACAAAGGAATATTTTGAACAACATTTACTAGTGAATGTGACTAAATAAAATGGAAGAATTTAAGATAAACTACCAAAGCACATTCAAGAAGAAATAGATGACTGTGAATATTTATCTACTAGAAAAATTAAATTTCTTGCTAGATGTCTTTTAACAAAGAAAAATAAAAACCCAGATGGCTTCCCTAATCAATCTAAAGAAATAGTAAAAAGAAAAATGAGAGACAAAAAAACTCATGGACATGGATAACAGTGTGGTGATTGCCAGGGGGAGGAAGCTGAAGGGAGGTGGACGGGGGTATAAGGCGGATAAATGGTGATGGCAGGAGACTTGACTTAGGGTGGTGAACACACAATACAGTGTATAGATGGTGTGTTATGGAATTGTGCATCTGAAACCTGCAAAATGTTGTTAACCAGTGTCACCCTAATAAATCCAATAAAAAGGAAAATAATAAAGAAAGTAGTAGTGATAACGCTTATATGCAAATTCTTTTCAAAATTGAAGAGGGAGCAATATGTATTTCAATAAAACTGTTTATGGACACTAAAATCCAAACATCACATGATTCTTACATTTTATACAATGTTAGCATTTTTTTGATTTTTTTTCCAAACACTTGAAAACATAAAACCAGTACAAGCTCGGACAGAAACAGAGGGTGGGTCAAATTTGGACAATGGGGCGGTCTGCTGATTCCTGATGCCGAGCGATGAGAACTCTCATGTGCTGTTTGTGGGAATTTTAAATGGCACAACTGCTTTGAAAACAGTTTGGTTTCTTGAAAAGTTAAACATATGCCTACTGTAAGATCCAGCCACTTCACTCAGGTATTTAGCCAAGAAAAAAGGAGGCATGTAACCTAAAAAAAAAACTTACGTGTGCATATTTGTAGAAGCTTTATTTGCAATATCTCCAAACTGGAAAGAACTTAAATCTTCATCACCTAGCAAATGGATAAACAATTGTGACGTATGCATGCAATGGAATTTCAACCATAATAGGGAATACACTATCAATACACACGGCATAGATTGCCTCTTCAAATAAGTATGCAGAGTGAAAGAAGCTAGTTAAAAAGGCTTATAGTATGATTCTATTTATATCAAATTCTACATAATATAAGATCGCCCGCAGTGATAGAAAGCAGATAGTGGTGTCCTGGGGATAGTTGGGCAGGTGAGAGAGACTTGGATTACAAAGGGCCACAAAGCAACTTTTGGGAGCAATAGAAATGTTCACTGTTAATTGTGGTGGTGGTTTCAAAAGTATATACGTACATCAAACTCATCACATTGTATACATTAAATATACAAATCGTATCTCATGTCACCTATATCTCAATAACATTGTAAGAAATAAACCTGTCCTCAGCAACAATTTTTTTAACTTTACAGTGCACCCTAAATTTGAATGGTTTCCCTCTGGAGTAGTTGCTTTGTAAACCTTGCCTCTAATTATAGAACAGTGGGCTTTAATTCCTTTAATATGGCATCCGGATTTAGGAAGCAGATGGGGACTATGCCTGGAGAGTCAAGCATACAGTAGGCAAGCATAATGATTTCTGAATTGCGGAGGGAATATGTTATAAGAGAAATATACAATACCCATACCATTTAAGCATTTAAATCTTGGACTATGCATAAAAGCAGTCATCTTGGGAGCACACTAGGATGGGTCCCCTTCCTGATTCCAAGGTCAATTTTGATTTTCCCATCTTACAATTTCAAATGAGACAAGGAAAGTTTGCTGTGAACTATGCCAGCTGGTGGGTTGGGGGGAAGGAGTCTGCCTGCACCACTGAAAATCCTAAGTTCCAAGTGAGAAGTTAGAGATAAACTATTCCAACTTCTTCATTTTGTAGGTAAGAAAAATGAGGTACAGAAGATAAAATAACATTATAACATGTTTTAATCCGTGACTGTTATACACCAGTCAGATATTGGCCAAGGTACTATGGGCGAGTGGTAGTCGACAACCTTATTTAATTATATCGACAAGAATAATATGATACCATATCAAAGACCTTAATGATCAGTGAGTCACTGCCTTTGCCATTTTTCCTTTGTACATACGTGTTAAACTTTTCAACACATGCAAATCTGAAATGTTGTACAGTGTGAATTTGGTACAACAGATTGGTGTATATTTCCAAATAGTACCATTTAAAATACTTTGACATATATGCCAATTTTTTTAAAAAAGCATTGAACACATGTGTATTAACACAGTGGCCCTAAAAATTAATAGCTGGTTTTTGAGGTTTAGGTATGACCTCATCATGAGAGATAAGATTGGTGTAAGAAGATAACACAATGCTTTCTGTTGTTCATATAATATTATTTAAATTCAGCACTGATTAAAAAATTGAAATAAGTTTAGTATCATTGCTTTTATTTTTATAAGTGAATCCCAAATGGAAACTCTAAAGACCAAATTGATTTGAAAAGCCTCATTATTCTCATGTATTCTTTCTTTGTAAAACTTATAACTCAGCGCAGTATTAGTTCACAAACAAAAGCTTTGCAAGGTTATCGTTTTTGTCTGATTTGTCTGGTAGCTCCCGTGTCTCCAAGGCCTGCATCACACATCCTAAATGAGACCCCACGAATGTAATTAATGGTCACACATATGGTATAAAGAGTAGGAGGTGAATTAATTTCTGTTTTTCTTCCTTGGGCTTCAGATCAGTTTGCAAGTTACTATTCTGCTCAGCAATACACAGCTCAGAGGAAAAGACCAAACTGGTACAGCTGCTATGCGTTATAAAGCAAGAGAAAGAGAGGAGAAAAACTTAAGATTTCATTTGCACGCAAAATGAACATCCACAGTCTGTACACTTTGTTTGGAAATAGCTCTGTGTTTTAGGTTGGATAGGCTTTTAATGGTCTTTTTCTTTTTTTCCCAAGTTTCACTCTGTTCATGAGCATCATTAGAACTCAGACAGAGTACACTTCTGGGCCTCATTTATGCAAATTGTGGACCATTCAAAAGAGAGAACGTAAAGGTGATACAAAATTACCCGGAAACTGCACTCTGAGGGCGGCTATTAATGACGTGAAGGAAGTAGGGGAACACGATTAAACTACGACTACACCGAGCCACTATCACAAATATTTTGACACCAAAATGTGGCTTCATTGTGAGGTACCTATGACACCAAGATGATAAAGATTAAAATGCTTTCAATGACAAGAAAACCTTGAAATGGGTGGGCCTACCTAAAATAGAGAAATCACAGGCATTGATACTGGGGAGACTTGATAGCACACTTAAATAGACATTAATCATTTTATCATATAGAAGAGAAGACTTTAGTGGAGTTTGGCATCTTTTTCCTATCCATGGCTTGCTTCATTCACCGACTGGTGTACAAATGTTTGCAACATTTTAATAACAAATCAATGATCCCACCTTAACTCGTAAAGCTCCGCCTTAACATTTGGATCTGTGAGCTGCATAACAGTTGGTTGAAATTTCATGGCTTCTGTTTAGAATGGTATTGTCATTTCTGCCTTCTTGCCAAAATTGTCAAAGGGAGGACTGAAGTTTGATTTGGTTCCTCCTTCCTACAGTGTACTCAGTTCTTCCCATTTTATCCCAGTGAGTTACCACGGCAATTCAAACAAAGACTTTTATTTTTTACTCACACTCCCATTAACTTTTACACTGCCCTCATCCTATCTACCTGCTCAAGATAACAGACTGAGGACTTTTATTTATATCCTCTCACCTCAGGGAAAAAAAAAACCCACAGGAGCAGTATTTACAAATAGAAAGAAACTGGAACAGATCTGTGAAGGAGGAGTGTGAGTGCAGGAGTGAGAGGAAAGAATAAAAAGAAACCGTAAGTGAACCACTTGTAAAAGACGGTAGAAAGGACATGGATGCATGAAGAAAAAGCAGACACCCCTGGGGAAGACCACTGACACATGACTGTGTCGCTGGTGGAAATGGTGCTCCCTCTTGGAGAGTGGCAAGGGAAGCACCTCCGGGAACCCAGGTACCGAAGATCGTGGTGTAGTAAGGTCTACCGAAGTTGGAGTGAACACCAAGGGCTGTCCCAGGTTTGGCTCTTTCCCCTGTGGAAGAAGTCCGCTCTTGTCTTCATCAGGCCCAGAAACAGGACCAGAGTCTGGGCATTTTGCAGCACTGGTTTAGTTCGTGTCTGTCCTCGTCCAGCCAGCCGAGTCCGTGTCTCG
>PVIA01001422.1:197766-282423 GCA_004024845.1 Tonatia bakeri
GGGCGGGGCTGGATTAAGCTTTGGTTATATTATCTCAGGTTTGGGAACAAGGACCGGGTGCCCTTTCAAATGAATCAATCAGTTTTCCAATTCTTCCCAGGCTCGCACTGTATGCTCCTCCCAAACAGCCCATTTCCTACGTCTTCCAGGGGTTCTGTGTCTCTTATCTTGTCCAGTCCTTGCCCAGGCTAGACCGACAGGCTCCTGGGGTTCTGCAGAGCACACCTCACAGTAGAAACACCTCCTCACTGGACTTCTACTAGGCAGTGCTGCCCTGGGGAATTCCCCCTCTTCCTTCCCGGTAATCCAGTTACTTGGGCCTGCAGATCCCCAGGGAGATTGGGAAGATTTTTTTTTCCCTTCCTACACTGGGAGGGAGGGGTGCTATTCTCTTTGTCGTTGGGGAAATGCTGCGATCCCCTGGGGTGTCTATGAAAGCTGCAATTTCCTAGCAAAGCAGGCTTATGATCTGATTCAGCTTCCCAGTTTATTAGGCTTCTTAATGTATGATTCTTTTTGCTCTATTCCTTTATTAATATTTAGCTACCTACACTAACAAGTGGGTCATCCTGGAGCCCTGAAAAAGCGCCAAAAACTCAAAGCAACAAAATAAACAATAACAATTCACCACGGATGAATAATAATTCTCGCATATTAAGCATGTAAGGATGACTAGACAAAGTAGTTAAATGGGAAGAGCAACAAGAGGTTGCTAACTTAAAATATTAAATTAATGAAATATCTCAGAATAAAGTGTAAAAATGAATGAGTAGGAAAAAATAAAGATTTATAAATGATAAATACAGAAAATGTAGTATTATTCTACTAAGAATTATAGAAAAAGAGGAAAAAACAAGGGAGAGAAAAAAAGCAATAAAATCACATAAATACAAAATACTTTTCCTGAGCTGAAAAACAGTAACAACCTTTTGATTCAACAAAACCATCACTTATCAAGCCAGAGACACTTTGAAGATCCACACTTAAACTAATCTGGGTGAAATTTAAAATTCAAAGATGAAGAGAAAATACTAAATCTTTTGAGAGTGAAGGGGTAGGTTCCCCATGAAGTGATAAGAATTATATCATCACCAGACCGCTCATTAACAAACTTGGGTACTAGAAAACAATAGAACAAAGTTTTCAAAGTATGAAGGAAAAAAGAATTAAAATTGCTTTCATATATTTTTTATAATCATAATGGGGAGTGAAAAAAATACTTATTATCTTAATTTTAGGTCATGCTGCCTGTTTTTGTATGGTCTGTGAATTAAGAATGGTTTTAACACTTTCAAATTACTTTTTAAATATCACTTTCTTTTTTTTTATTATTATTTTAATGATTGTTTAAGTACATTTTTCTACCCAATACTCCCAATCAAGCCCACCCACACCCCTCCCATCTTCCCTCCCATTACCACCCTCTCCCTAGTTTTATCCATGTGTCTTTTAACTTTGTTCCTGCAAACCCTTCCCCTTTTCCCCTAAAATTCCCTCTTCTCTCTCCTCTGGCCACTTCCTGCCTGTCCCCTAATGCAGTGTCTTTGACTTAAATATCACTTTCATAGCACATGAAAATCAAATTTCATTGTACATAAATAAAACTTTGCTCATTTGTGTATTATTTATGGGTAGTTGTGACAGACTGTATAGCCTCCAAAACTGAAGTATTTACTCTCTGACCCTTTACGAAACCTGTACCTGTGTTATATGCTTTCATTTTTAACCACATTCAAATTAATCTTCTCCCCCCCCCCCAAATATTTACATAGTCTCATGCTCCATTTCCACTGGGTTGCCTACATCCTGCTAGGTGACACGAGGAGCCATGAACATACTAGTAAGAATCAAATAAACAAGTTAAAATGTAAAAGAATTCTAGTTAAAATGAACTCTACAGCCAGTGTGAGGGCAAAATAAAGACATTTTTAGATTCGCATGGACTCGCAAATTATACAGCTTCTCAAGGCATCATTCCAAAGCAGCAGAAGAGTAACATAAGAAGAAGGGTGACGTGACACAAGAGTGATGATGGCAGCAGAGAATGGCCTGGACACAACGGACATGGAAGGAAATCCACTGGATGTTCACACGTGAAATGCCATTTGAGCAGAGATTTAATCACAGAATTACATTTCCTGCTTTGTCAGTTCACATGGATCTAGACTAAATCACATTTATATAATAACAAACTGAAAATATTGCTTTATTCTGTGTAAGCCGTTAGACTTAACCTGTGGGTAAAGAAAACATGCAAAATTTCTGTAGGTCAGAATATAAATTTGATATAATTTGATAATGAAACAATAATAATGTAGTTAACAAAAATCGGAGGTGAGACGTAGGGTTATAATGTGCACATCTTTATATTTCTAGGAGGTCATGATTGTCTAAAGTTGGCCATGAAACAGAAGTAGAAAGAGTAACTACCAGAAATATTAATAGTGATTACCTCTGGAGAATGGGAGAAAAACTTTTACCCTTTATTTTAATTTTAGACACTTTGTTGTTTAACTATGTGCAGGGTACACACAGGATGACAAATACCCAATCTCATTTCCCATTCTCTCAGGGCTGCTTAACATTTTGATGGGTAACAAGGGTAGCAACAAACACATTGGCACACATTAGCATGGATCAAGTAAACAAGTTAAAAGGCAATATAATTCCAGCTAAAGTGAACTCGTCTCCATATGTCCCTTATAGGCTAGAGCTGGAAATAGAATTCACCTCCTGTGATGGCCCAGTGGGAGAGACCCCTAGTCTGTGTAACATTTTGCCAGCTCTCCAAAAATATCCTGTAGGCAGGAACAGATTTTTTTGATTCAAGCTATTCTGGGTTCAAACAATTACAAAAAAAATTAAAAAATGATCAGTGGAAAGCAGAGATGCTTAAGTCAAATGATAATTACTTCTCAGCTAAGCCTGTAGATTAAACTCTACAGCTCTGACAGCCTACCTGGGCATTGTAGGTAAATGAATGACCAACCGTTCATTCTGAGGGTGGAAATAAATCAGGGCCAGTTCTCAGAGTCTGATGGGAATTTTGGCCACTAGGTAATGGTTCCTGAGCACCAATTTCTTCCAAATGATTTGTAGCCAGCTAAGGATGTCATAAAATAACCCCCCTCCTCAAAATGTTCACTGAAGAACTCTCAGGCCCTTGAAGTCCAGATCCCTCCTTAAGGTGCACATCAGGCTAAAGTCAAATAGTTCCTACTGAGCCCAGGGAAATGACTCACTCAGCATGAAAAAAGTACAACCCAGCAGGCTTCCTGCCTTCAAGTGTTTTTCTCTGACTAAAGCAACATGAAATGGAAAGAGAATAGCAACCAAAAACAAATAGTTCAAGCAAATGCCTTTTGCAGATAAATTACCTGGAGAGCCAGTCTGACTTTCATGGATACTTTCCTCTCGACCATGTTATTTCTTGTCTCCAACCAAATCTGTGCATGAGGGATCTTGCAGGATTTGTGTCTTGTTTATTGTCCATGCTTCTGAACAATTTCATGAGAAAATCTCAATCCTTGAGGGATTTTTTCCTTCTGCTTGTTTTTTACAGACTTTGGTGGCCTGGCAGTATTTTAAAAATCATTTTTGTTTCCAATTATCACTGCCACTGCCACTGAATTCTACTTCCTCCTGCTTTCCCCCACTTCCTCTTTTTCCCTTGAGTAATTTTTTGCCTGAAGAATAAAAGTTCTGACTCTCTCTTTCTCTCACCTCTTCACTCCAGTTAGCTTCCCCCTGCTGGTCCCAACTGCTAATCGGACCATTTCTCTGCACTAAATTACAGAATTATCCCGAGGCAACAAAACTTCAACATAAATGTTTCTTTGCAGTCAAAAGTATTTTAGGCAGTAGGTGAACGCCTAGTGAGAGTTCGTCCCACAATGTACACAGCAGTATTCTTTGGGGTTTAATTTAAGCTATGAAAGCAAAAGATAAAGAAGCATTACTTCACCAACGTGATTTTCCCTCCTTTGCTTGGTGTTTATCAGTGCTTCAAGGTCATCCTCTCACACTGGCAGCTTAGATTACTTCTAGGGCTTCTTCTAACAAACGGCCCTCATGACTTCCGCTCCTTAGCTTTGCAGGATCCCTCTTTAACCTTCACGTGTGTGGAAAAACAACTAGGCAGCCTTGCTCCTTCTTTCTGCTGTCTCTTAGTTTTGCTCCGGAATCTCTGCTGAATTCTATTTGAATAATTAATCCAACTCAATTTTTACAGAGTGACTCATGTGCTAATTGAAAGAGGAGTCATTTTAAGGTTGGATTGGGTACTCGTTACTAAACATCACTGTAAAACATTCATATTATTTTGGGGGGATTGTCGGAGAGGTGGGGGGAGGACAGACATGTGTAAGCATGTTAATAACAGCTTTTTGACAACCATGATATTTGAGTCACCATCTTTTTCTGACTCCGAGAGTGTTGATGTGATAAATCTTAGGCTCTGCCATTTCTTGCTCGGTAAAAATACATTTAGGTAATAGATGATACAATTTAAAACAAAAGGACCCAAAAACTGCATCTCTGCCTAAATTGCTCAAGTGTCTAAAGAGCAATTGGATTCGGTAAACAAGGCTATCTTGATTCCAGGAAGGTCTCTTCATTTTTCAAGCAATGCCCAGAATATATCAACACATTTCTGCATGTTATTGTGCCTTTATATTTACCTAAATACACACATTGTAGAAATCATGCCATTTCTGTCTGACAGGGAAATGAGATTTTTAGTAACACTTGTTTAAACCACTGTGTGGCATTCTGTAGGCAAGTTGTCTTTTGACCAAAGAACTTTTCTTAGAATCATGGTCTAACAGCTCTAAAAAGCATATTTAAAATCTTTGGTAAGTAACATTCTAATACACTGACTTCTCAGATAGTCTTCTTCAAGACTGACTACTCAGTCTTGAGTAGATATCTTATCTAAAAGTATGTTAAAAACTTGATGAACATAAATGCTGGAAGAATGAAATGTTCTGGCTAGTTTAATTCTGTAATGAAACAGACACCTCTTTGTCTTTTAATTCTTATTATTGAAAATCTTTCTCAAATACATGGTTCCTCTTTTTTTTTTAATACCATAGGGATCAAAAATGCATTTTGCTTTGATAACTGAAAATTATGGAATTATCATTGTGAATACCTAGGATCACTAGAAATTCCAATAGGTATACAACATTAAAAAGATTGTAATATATTTGCTGCAAGTAATGGATTTTGTGATGTCTGTATGAGTTTATTTTTTTGTACAAGTTTATTAGTGGCTTTTCACCCCTTTCCTTGGTGTATATCTTATATAAATAATGGAGTTGCATTATCTACTTGGTAAAGATTTGCGGTGGACTGTTCTCAGAAATTAGTAATGGGCTCACTCTCTCCCGATAAACCAGTCCTTGGGAGCCAGGCAACACTTAAGGAGGCTCACGGGACGCCTTGAACATTGAAGCTCCTTGGCATTAAATGGAGACCAAATCTAAAGGTACAAAAATTATGGGAGTAAAAATTAATATTTAGGTAGAGCCTTCACACCTGGATATAAAATGATTTAATAATCAATATTCTCATGGCTCTAACTGGGAGCAATAGGTAGAATGATATTGTTTCATAATACCACTGCACCTCACTGGATGTAGTGGAACATCTAAGACTTTTGTGCAGAGCGCCTCTTCTGGAGGGTAAGTATTAACTTGGAAGTTGCTTTCTCTCTGCCCTGAACCCAGAGGACTCTATAACCCCTTCCACCATACTGGAGCAGCATACAGTGCTGAGCTAAATTAGAGCAATAGTGGTCCAATCAAGATGTGCAGATATGAAGGAAAATGTTTCACAGGGAAGGCAAGCCTCCTTGGAAATAAGAGGAAAAAGAAAAAAAAAATAACTCTGAACGTGGTAAAAACTTGGAGGCATTCCAAACAGAAAGACTGAGAGCTTTAATGTGAATATTATTTAAAAGACCTATCCATTAAAGGAAAGCAAGAACTCTAAAAAGTGGAATAGTGAATAGTAGAATGTTAAAAGCACAGGGAAGGGCAATCTAGCACTGCAAACCATGATAGTGAAAATAGAGTAAGGCTCTGGATGAGGGCAGAGTCATAGCCCTAGTGGATTCCACAAATTGCCTTGTGAGTGAGGATGCTTTGGAAGGTCAGAAGGTACAGTGAGAAGACTAAGGCTCTGGTTCCCACCTAGCTTCAGACCCTTTCTAATTGGAAGATCCTTAGCAAGTTATTTGGCTCCAGCTTCCCACCAAAATGATGAACTTAATAAAGTTACTGATTACTAGATATTGTTTCAAGATGAAATCAGATAAGGTATGTGCGATGTAATCACACAGGAAGTGCTCAAAACCTGTTACCTAGGGGAATGCTGCTGCTTCTGCTGTAACCGTGACCAAAGATGTAAGCAAAGCTCAAGGAGAGCATGGAGGAGGACTAGCTTTCCCTGCTTTTCTCTGCCTGCAGGTGATGGGAAGGCTTTTTGCATAGGAGGTAACCTTTGAGCTGAGTCTTGAGGAATGAGTAGGAGTCTACCAAATTAGAACAATTTTTGTGCTACAAAGATATTTTACAGAAATCATTTAGTTTGATTTTCATAGCAGTTTTGATGCAGTAAGTTAGCAGTTTTCACAAATGGCAGAGCTATGTATGACTCACAGACAATTTTTCCCAAGGACAAAATATTTATCAAACAATTATCAGATGCAGCCTCCCAACCGTACCTAGGTGAGTAAGGGGCAGGGACGGATGTGTTTGAACTGGTTGAGTTGTTTAGACCTACGGCTATGACTGAGAGTTCCCTGAATGTGTAGAAGGCTAGCATTCGAGTCAAAGATGTATCCTAGTTCATCGAAGGCTCACACGGAGGCCATATGCCACAGAGAGTCTTAATGGGCACCAACTCTGCATGGGTTAAAGGTTGGCTCAAGGTTGGGACCTCAATACCAAGAGTTCAAAGCTAAGTGAAATTGGAATAAAAACAAAATCAGTGGGAAATTAGGCAAACAGAAACCCTGGGTATTAACTTCAAACACAGGCTGGAGTCCAGGACTTGTTTTTGTGGGCTGGCATGTGTGTGGTGTCTGGCACGTTCGGAGTCCCTTAGAGTTCCAGGGAGGAGACTACAGTACTTAATAAGAACCTGATGATTGGAGAACATAAATAAACCTCCTTGTGAATGACTTACTAGAGTCTGAACTTGAAGAATCATATGGAACACTCAGAAACAGTAAGAATTTTAAGAATCATGCAGAATACTTGGAAATAGGAAGAATTTTAACTATCACCCAATTCAATTCCCACATTTTACAAATGAGAAAGCTCATTTGCCAAGAAGTCAACTAAGAGGAAACCAGCAATAAAACCCCAGGCCGCCTGTTTCCTAATCCAGCGCTCTGTTGTATCACAGTAGGAACCATGGATTACAGTATTTTTTGCTGCCGATATTCTGCCAAGGTGCTCTCTGTGCAAATACATGCCTCTGCCTTTCCCACCCCTACCTCCATATTGCTGAGAAACACAAAGAGGTAAAAATCAAAATGAAGAGACTCCAACAGAGAAAAAGAGCAAAGGAACTGCTTAAAGTTATTCAGGATGTTCATGGTCTAGAACAGGTTTTCTGTATCTTGGTCCATGTTATTTACCTCTACCCTATACATTCTTTCCTCCAAATGCCCACAAGTTTAGCAAGTGAAGTTCTACACCTCGGATTTACTTTGTACCCTGGACAACGACATTGTTAAATAACACTCTGTATCAGCCTATCAGATAAAATGAATCTCTTTACTAATTAAGGATTAAGAAATTTATTGTATACAGAAATGCATTTATAAGATGTGAAATTGTCTCAATTTTCTTTCTGCCAATGCTTCTTCTATTGATATTTAAAGTAGACTAGAGCAGATGTAAAGTGTGTTTGAAGAATGTGTTGTGTAAATATGAAATGTAAACATAAGTGTCTTTTAACACTTCATATTAAAGTCAATGGAGAAAAATTGTTATTTGGAATAAAAAGGGAGATACATCAATTAAACATAGAAAAGGTACCAGTAACATAAGGAGGACATAAAAAAGTTAGAAAAGGGGACTCAAAGAAAGCAAGGGCATTTTACAAATACTGCAGTGAGGAAAGAAGTACCATAGAGAAAATAGGCCCCCTAATAAATGAGAAGCATGAAATTAATGATGAGTCTAAAATGGTAGAGATAATGAACTCATTTGTAAAATTGGTCCTTAGCAAGAAAAATGAAGGTAGGAAGTTTGAACAATTAAGAAGTAATGAAAACCTTGCAAAAATAGCTGTTGACAAGGAAACAAGAAAGAAAAGGCCAGATCTATTTTGGGCTGGATTAAAAGAATTATCTCATGGAAGTGAGGAAAGAAGGTTTGTATTATGTCAGTGATGATGTACCTAAAATCCTATTCTAAGTTTGTGGCCATCTTGATCAGCTTCCTCATTCTCATACCCAAGATTAGGGGTGAAGAGGCAAAAAACTTACGGAAGTATCATTTCTCAAGTTTATGCACTTGCAGAAGAAACTAGATATGCCATACCTGAAAGGATAATAAAGAAAAGTGTGTGTGTGTGTGTTATTTTCACCTTCCAAGCATTATTGGTGAATATGGTGGATTGTTAGTAGCAGAAAATATGTTTCGCATATATAAAATATGTGGTATGTTTTTCTTGACTCAAAAAGGTATAAATTGGAGAAGTGTTGTTCCACAACCTTAGACAGGGCATCAAAAAGCAAGACAGGGTGACATCATGATAGACTGCCTGTCTGCCCCATGAATATCTACTTTCTACCAGTTGATGGGAAATGTAAAACTGTGTGACTGTGAAAACTACACAGAGAGAAAGATTTGTTATCTTAGCATTACTGAAGCTTCATTGCCTCTTCCTGACCTAGCCATGATCAATCAGGTGCCAGTTATATTTAAAAAAGTGATTCCACCACTTTATGCATCTCTTTATCAGACTTGCATACCACACATGCAGCTGGAGCCTCCCAGGAAATGAACAGCGGAGCAAGTTCAGGATCTGAGAGAGCCAGGGACAATCCAAAGCTGCAGACCATCTCAGTGGCCTTTCTCCTTCCTCCAACCAGAAACCTTGGACCAGTGTTTTCAGTGGAAATGTGTATCAGATGACACCATCAATGTCAACAGAAGTAGAATGCTTGCTTATATAGAAGTCAAATGCATTGGCAACTTTAATTGATTGATTCAGCAAGTATTTATTGAGCATATATGAATGGGAAGACCCCGAAAAGGGTGGTTGAGATTTGAGCTAAAGATATAATTGACAGGAAGTCAGCCTTTCTGAGATCCATGAGAATAACCACCTAGGCAAAGGAAACAGTGAGCAGGAATAGCAAAAGTCTTGAGGCAGGAGTAAATCTGATGAGACTGACAACTTTTAAGAAGGACAATGTGGTTGGAACATGTTACGTGACAGAGGAGAATTCTAGATAGCACGAGAAGTAGCAGGGGGTCTGCCCGGCAGAATGTTATAGACCGTGACGGAGAATTTAGATGACATGCTGAGTGTGACAGAAGTTATTGGATCATTTCAAAGTAAATCACAGTGATGTTATTTACAATTTTGAAAAATTAATCTAATTTTCATAAAATAAGATGACTATTCTAATTTGAGGGTAAAAAAAGAAAGAAATGCCTTACACTGGAAGAAATGTCAATGGACTTGAAAAACATAAGAAATAGATAACATCAGATGCAAAATTAGGAATCACTGCTTGTTAGAGAAACCCTGTTTTGAGCAGATGGTAGTATTAAGAGGTTATAGAAGCTGTTGAAGGAGGTGGTGGGTTTAGGATAAAACAACAGGTGGCTCAGCTCTAAGTTCAGGCACTTGCCTGGAGTTGTAGATGAGCAACCACAAGCAGATGAAGGAGTAGGTGAGTTTCCAAACAAAAAAAATAGAGTCTATCATACTAAATATAATATTAATTCTCCCTCCAGAAAGAACTGAATAAATTATTTCTGCACTTGCCATTTCCAATCACCAGAATTCTTCATCTGTAAAGAAGTCTAATAGAAAAATAAATGTTTGGTTATTCCAAATAATTCTCAGGCAGGATAATTCTCACATGCATTCTGAGAAGCACCAGCGTTCTGAGAAAGTAAAATATGGCCTGCAGCACTGAAGTGACAAATGACCCTTGACTTCAATTGAGATTTGAGACCAGATTCGCTGGTTGTAGTCACCGTTTCAGGGCTCTGGCCAGGTAGCTAAGTTGGTTAGAGCATTGTCCTGACTTGCCAAGGTTGTGGGTTCCATCCCTGGTCAGGGCGCATGCAAGAATCAACCAATGAATGCATAAGTAAGAGGAACAACAAATCTCTCTCTCTCTCTCTCTCTCTCCCCCTCTCTCTCAAATCAATCAATAAATATTTTTGTAAAGGTCATCATTTCAGGTCATTCCTACAGGAGATTCTGCAGAGTCATGAGGAATGTAACACCTGACCAGACAGAGGAGGTACTAACATACTGAGGTTGAAACTGACCGAAATGCCAAAAGAGTACATGGGAAAAATACCGAGGAGATAGATAAGAAGAGAATCAGAAACAGAGAAGAGCCAGACAATGAAAAATGAGAGAACTACAGAGATGCTAAAGCTAATGGTGGGGGGAGAAAACAATGGGAGGGAGAGAAGAGGGAAGAGAAAAAGAAAGGAAGGCATTATGTAGCATTTCAATGACAGAAAAGAAAGCACCCCTCTTCAGGCTCTACTGCTCTTGAGTTCTGCTTTAGAAGAAACACGTAGCGCATGTGTCTGCAGAGTGGGTTAAAAGGCTGTGGCCACGTGCACTCTTAAGGACTTGACTATGAAGCCACAGCGCATTGACAGGAAAGGAGTACTAAGGACTCACAGAGAGTTGCTCTTTAGAGAAACAGTAATCAGTCTGTGTATGTAATTTGGAGAGTGATGTAAACTTGGGTAGGGTTTGTGTATAATTGGGTACTAATGTGGGAGCATTGTGCTAATGAAAGAGTCAAGAAGAAGGCTGCTTTTTAATAGACAGTTTGTAATAGTAGTAATTGTAAGACACCGAAATTTTGCTTAACAATTAGGCCGCTGGTTGGTTTGTAAAGGTGTATTACGTTTTCTAGGGCATCTTCTCAATCAGGGTGCAGAGTGGTAATTGGCCTAGGTTTCAGTTGGGGGATGGATTCATGGAGCAGTTACTTTTTCCTATGGGTAGTATGTTTCAGGAAAAAGGTGGCCTCAGTAATGCCGTCAGCACACAGCAGAGGAACAGCAGAGGCAACAGCCTCTGTAAACGAGAGGCATGGGGAGATGGTGGCCTTGGGGCTGCATCACTGAGGCAGTGTCTGTGCACATGGGGCGGGGGGGGGGCACTGTTTCTTACGCTGTGCCTCGCCCTTGGCCAGGAGCTTGGAGCCATAATTTTGAAGAAAATTGAAAGGAATGAAAGTTGAAATTCAGTAAAGGTAGGTGGTGTGCAGTGAACTAGAAAAAAGTACAGAATTAGAGTTATAAATACTTGTGTGAGAATCCCAGGTCTGCTATTAACTAGCTGGTTCAGCAATAAGAATAATATATATCTCCTAGCGTTGTAAAACTTAAATAAATTAATATGCAAAGTGCTCAACTTCAGTGCCTTGCTCATAGAATCAAGTGATTATTTTTTTTATCAACATTTTAGAAGAACATTTGAGATGTTCTCACTTAAAAATCTAGAGGCATACATACGTACTAACATATATGAATCTAAAAACATGAAGTTAAACAAAAAAAGCAAGTTACCAGTGATCATATAAAGCACAGGTGGCAAACACAAGGCCCATGGGCTGAATCTGGCCCTCCACCTTATTTTATCCAGTCCCTCACCTTGTTTCTACCCTGCGGCAGTGCTGAGCTCCTTGCCCTTAGTTAAGGAGTAGTTACATGTATACAATCCTAAAATTACATTCGGCCCTTTGAAGGCAACCAGGAGGCTGATGTGGCCCCCCTTGAAGATGGGTTTGACACCGCTGGATAAAACATGATAAAATGTACACTGAGATTTTGAAAACCAAAAATACTACTGTATATCCATTAGGGATTAGAGAAATAAATAAGAATGATAAATCCCGAGTGGCTGGCTCCGCAGGAGGCTGCCGGAAGGGGCAGCAGACCCAAAGGGCGGGGGACACGTGTACAGGAGGGGGTGGGGCATCAGCCGCTCCTGAGTGTTTCACACCTGAGGCTGAGCTGTAGGGATCTGGGTATACTCTATTTATTATTTCACTTCATAGTTCTGGTAAGTTTTAAATGAATTTGTTTAACTGTTCATATTTCTATGTCAGAGAAAACACAAATTCATACCAAGCACTGGGGAAATTATCCCTGAGCGCTAATGTACAATTTGCTAATATAAAATTTACAGAACTTTTTATGAGGGTACATTATCACATGGGACCCACAACCATCAACACATTTAAGCAAAGTAGTATGGGAGAAAAAAAATGCAGCTTATTTAGACACAGGCTCAAAATTTGGCTTTGGTGAGTTCAGCTATGTGCTGTGAGCCAAAGTCCTTAGTCTCAATTATTTAGTTTCTTTGTCTATAAAACAAGAATAATAATGTTTACTTCATATGAATATTATAGTGATTAAATAAACCAGTCTATATACTTAGCCTATAGAAGGCTCTGGACTAATATGAATTTACGTAATACCTAGCCTAGAGAAACCCAGAAGAACACTGAAACTGCAGTCATCTCTACTGGATAAATGTGAATTTGGAGTTATTAAATATGATTTGAGGCAGCAGTATGGGATTTTTTAAAATCGCCTGAGCAGAATCCTGTGCCAGCCCCAAACCTGGTGGGGAGTTGAGAGTGGGGGCTGGAGAATGAGTTGGAAGGCCATTACTAACATAATTCAGGAAAAATTAAGTTAACTTTCCTCTGCTTTCTATGCCATCTATGTTCTATCAGCACCAGAGTCATGAATAGAGATACACCGAGTCTAATTAAATATAATGATAAAATGAACTCAGCTGAGAAAACATAGCATCCACTTTAATTCTGGAAAACAAGAGTTCTTTCCTCTGAGAAACCTTCCTACCTCAACAGGATGTTAGCATCAGAAAAATCTGACAAAATAGAAACTTATGCTTCCTTCTCCTTAAGCCATTTACCAAAACATCTTATAATCTCTTTGTCTCTACCCACCTTCCCTTTTTCTTTCCCACCCCCTCCTGGCTTTCCAGGTTTTTAATTCCGGGTGAAGAAGCACACTGGATAGGACTCATTTGAATTTGAAATAGTACAACAATTATTAGACAATCTCTATGCTAATCAAAGTTTAACTTACCAAAAAAGCAAAAGAAAAGCAAAGGTAAAACCATGAGTCATAAACTGGTTCATTAAAATAGGTGACCTTTAACTATGCCTCATTGGCATTTTCTTCTAAAAAATATGACCACTTATATAAGACACCATGAAATTACATACCCGTTCTGGTTAGTTTTGCTCTTTGCAAGTGGAGTCGCTCACACTGGAAATAAGAATAATGTTTTGTATCCAAGTGCATGCTTTCTAAAGAAACCTGACAGTATGTTTGGATTTTGGATTTGAAGTATAACAATAAGAACAGAAAAGTTACACACACACACACACCACTTACACACATCTGTTTCTCTAAATGTCTTTCCTGAAAAGTTAAAGGAAATTAATACTTTAACTTGTTCCTTTGATTCTCATGCCAAGCAATAAAGTAAATAAACTATGTCCTGATAGTATCAGCAGGAACATTGGAAAAGTCCACTTAAAGAATACACTTCTCAAAGGGCAAAAATTTTCAGATCAAAATATTTGATATTGGCTGGTCCGATGGTAGTGGGTTACCAGAACTCAACTAAAGTTAGTGTCAAAATATTTGATATTATGCAGTATTGGTAAAGGGTTAGAGAAACAAGCATTCTCTAATGCCATTAGAGGTATGATCTCTTTAGAGAACAATTTGACAATACTTGTATGCATCAAATTTCCATTGTGCGAGCCCTTTGGTACAGCATGTGCACTGCTAGGGATGTGCTCTACAAAGGCACTCGCTCAAGAACTGGGTGTTTGTGAAACAATGTTTCGGTCGCAAAAGAATGGACAGGACCTATATGCCAATCAATGAGGGGCTGGTCAAACACCTTTGTACAGCCTGAATGTGGAATACATTTCCACCATTAAAAAGAAGAAAACGAATCTCAAATGTACTGTATTGAATGGTCACCAATATACATATTTAAGTGAAACAAACAAGTTTAAGAAACAACTTATATAGAATAACCATACACACACACATTGTACTTAGAGTATTTCTTTAAAAAGCTACAGTAGTATTTTACTCTGAGAAGGTTGATCAGAACCAGGAGTCGGACGTGTATTACATCTTCACTGTATACCCTTAAATCAGTTCACTTTCCACGATAATGTATTTTTTCCAGTTAAAGATACTACTGTCGGTGTTGCGAAGGGTAATGTATAATATTGATTCCATTCACTTGCTTGAGTTTCAAACAAAAGAAGATGGAAAAATGGAAACTTCAGCTTTAAGGTTACGGTCAAACTGTCTTGCTGTCACTCTGCTCCTAAAACAGACTGAATTTCCACCTTAGACAGCACTGATCTCCCTCACAGGAGCCTGAGAACCGGAGAAGGTCTGTGCTCTGTGGATGGGTGTTTGATTGAGAGAACACCCCAGGGGGCACTGAACCAAATGTTTATCCTACTTGTTTATCAGAGAAGTCGCTCTTCCTACTTGCAGTAAGTTTCCTCCCTGTGAACTTTCATTCACTGCTGAGGGGAATGCAAAATGGTATAGCCACTTTGGAAGACAGTTTGACAGTTCCTCACAAAATGAAACAAACATACTCTTAACATTGGAGTCAGCAATTGGCACTCCTTCATATTTACCCAAAGAGAAAACAGGTTCACACGAAAACTTCCATGTGGTTGTTTAGAACAGCTTTATTCATAATTGCCAAACTTGGAAATAACCGAGATGTCTTTCAGTAGGCGAGTGAATAAACTGTGGCACTTCCAGACCATGTAATATTATTTAGCACTAAAAATAAATGACTGATCAAGCTATGAAAAGATATGGAAGAAACTTAAATGCTCATTACTAAGTGAAAGAAGCCAACCTGAATAGGTACTACAATGTAAGATTCTAACTGTATGCCATTCTAGAAAAGGCAAAACTATGGAGACAGTAAAATTACTCATGGTTGCCAGGGGTAGCAGAGAGTGAGAAATGAATAGGTAGAGCTTGAAGGCTTTCTGGGGTAAGGAAACTACTTTGTATGATACTACAATAGTGGATATAGATTATTGTCACTTGTTAAAACCCGTAGATTGCACAACACCAGGGCAAACCCTAATGTGAGGTATGGATTTTGGGTGACAGTCATGTTGACGGTGGTGGAGGCCGTGCATGTGTGGAGTCAGGGGTGTAGGGGAACTCTGTACTTCCCATTCACGTTGACTGTGAGCCTAAAACTGCTCATAAAAATGTTTCTTAACAATAATTAAAAAAAAAACGTTTTCTCAATTTATACCTATGTAACTATAGATTGCTTCACAGATAAAATTATAACAATAATCCTTTGCTCATTGAGGTTTATGGCTTTTTAACTTTTCTTACAAATCTAGGACTGAGGGCCTGGGGGGCAGCTCAGTTTGTTAGTCAGCACACACTAAGGTCGTGGGTTCGATCTAAGGTCAATGCACATACACAAATAAACCAATGAATGTATAACTGTGTGGGAAAACAAATCCATCTTTCTCTCTCTCTTAAATCAATCAATAATTTCTTTAAAAAATCTAGAACTAAGGCAAACTTCTCAAGTACCATTAAATCATTAGCCTGAAAAGAATCATTTATGGTAATTCAGTAAAGAAAGCATGGACAAGGTTCAGAGAATGTGGCAGGAGGACAAAATAGTTACGTAGTGACTATTACGCTTGCATATCACTGCTTCAGCCTCAATATTGGCTAATGAGTAATTGAAATCTTTCAACAGTGAAATAGTTCTAGTTATCCATTTCTTGCTTTTCTTGATTCACTATTAAGGCTTCCTAAAAGCCATCAAATTTTAAGTAATAAAAAAAATGCAATCATGAGAGCAAAGAGTATTCACCTTGCCCTGGTTTAATTTTTGAACAAAATGAACATTTTTAAAAAAACATCTCACAATATAAATACAAGAAATTCAGTGACCTTGGGCTCTGTTTTGGTGAAGAGTAGTATAGGGGAAGCGTTACCAGTTAGATCTTTGCATGAGATTGGTTCAACCTAATGTTGAAAAATAAGCATTTGTGTTTATCGCGTTTGTTTGCTTCAAGGTTTCCTGACCTTGAAATAGCAGAGAATACCACTGGCTTGGAAACATGACTGTTTACAACTCACCACACTGGGAACCAGAGGGATTTACAAGGGCAGGATGACAGGCGTGTCATGTATTAGCATCATGTTTGAAATGTTAGTGGCGTATCACACACAAGGCCGGCATATTTATTTTGCAATATTCATCTCAGCTCTTCCTGTCAAGCATGGGAAGTACAGGCAGTATGACTCACAGATATAGATGGAAAACGCACCCTCCTTTTCCAGCTCCTCGGCTCAGTGACCATGAATCCTTGCCTCTAGGAGGCAATAACTCTAAAACTTCAGTGAAGCAGTTTTACACTCAACATACTTTTTGCTTCTCCATTTATTAAAACTAATGGCTATATTCAGGGGTGCACACAGGTACAGGCCCAATTTTTGACCACCTATGTGGTAAGATTTGAAAGGTTCACAGCTTTAGCTGACTTGTTATCTCCCAAATTTCTTCACCTTACATATACATCAGTTAAGAGCAATAGATACCATTTTAATAACCTAGTTCCTAAATTCTTTAGATTAACGAGTTTGGGTAACATGATTTAAGAGGACCCTAAAAAAATAGGGGACAGGCTAAGTCAATTTTTATTTGGAGGGAAAGGGAACATTCTGAAATATAAAGTGCTGCTCCACAGTATATCTGCAGTTTCAATGACAGCAAGGTAAAAAGAAGGTGTTATTTCTTATCCCAACTTCAGGAAAACAAAGGGGTGTGAAGTGTGGGTGAAGAAATCATGAAAAAAACCCACATTTTCTCCTTTTACAGTTTTCCTAATTTTTCCAAGCGCTACTCAATACACTGACATTTCAAGAATTCTTTAGATTATTGATTTTCACAATCATTATCTACATGGTGAGCTCTTGGAATTGAATGAGAAGAGGGCTAAGTTCCTCCAGAGTCATGAGAGACCCTGGAAGTTCTTAAAAAACAACAAACAGTTAATTATTTAGAAATACCAATATTTAGCTGCTATTTCCCTTAATGAACAAACTTTCAAATATTCCCTCTTCTCTATGATAATCAGTTTGAAGCCTCTTCTTGGCTTTCAGATACTCATAATTTGATCCCAAATTAGTTTTCTACTCTTCTTCAACCCAAATTGTTTTTCCACCTATATACACGACCATCCCACTGTGCTCAGAGTGTCCCCTACTTTCAGAGTACTTTCCTTTTCTTATTTATCTAAAAATTTCCAGAACTACTTCAAGGTACACCTCTCTAAATCCTCCCTTATTTATTAATTCAATTTTTTTAAATTCCTCTATCATTTAATCTGATCAACGATTAAGTTATGCAATTATAGTGGTTAGTAGTATGGGTTCTACAAATGTGAAAAACGTTATACTTGGTGAATGTACGTGATGAGCACATGGGTGTTCATTGGGCTGTTCTTGGCACTTTTTTTGCAGATTTAAATATTTTTGTAAAGTTTAGAAAAGACCTTTAAGTCAGCCTATTTTCAAACACTGGTGTTGAAACCTACCAGTCATGTGTTCTTGCAAAGAGCTCTCTGTGACTCATTTTTCTTTATAAAATGACAAAATATAACTGTGCCTACCCCATGGGATTGTTGTGATAACAAAATGACGTAATAGCCATCAAAGGGTTTGCTGAATAATTGCAAAATAAGTTTGTCATTTGAAGTACTAGTTATAATTGTTCCTGTGAAATGCAGTACGGCACAGTGGCTAAGAATTACATGGTTATGTTATTTACAGTCAGATTCCCGAGCTCGGGTCCTAGCTCCAGCACTCACTAGCAATATGACTATGCTCAAATATTGAACTTCTCTGAGGCTTCCTTCGAATCTTCTTCTAAAATTTTATTTTTGGTTTTGTTTTGTTTTCAGTGAGGAGTAAAAAGATAATACGTACAGGGTATTCAACACAGTGCTTGCCGTGCAAGCAATCAAAATTGTTGTCTCTATTTGATTGTATATAATTCTTGATAGTAACATGCAAACAATTTTTAAAATTACAAACTCCAAATTTCTTTTTTTTTAGAGAATTTTTTTAAAGATTTTATTTATTTATTTTTAGAGAGGGAAGAGAGGGGGAGAGAGAGAGAGAGAGAGAGAAATGTCAATGTGCGGTTTCTGGAAGACATGGCCTGCAACCTAGGCATGTGCCCTGACTGGGAATTGAACCTGTGATGCCTGGTTCGCAGCCCGCGCTCAATCCACTGAGCTACACCAGCCAGGGCACAAACTCCAAATTTCTTAAAATCAGAGATCCTGTCTTCTAAATTTGCTACATCATCAAGCAAAAGACAGAGCATGCAACAGTTATGTGTCAAGTATAACTCTCCTCACAACCTGATTGGACTTACTTCTCCTGTAATAAAGAATAGATCATCAGAGAGATGCTAATTAAAAACACAATGAGATACCACTTCACACCAATCAGAATGCCCTCATAGCCAAATCAACAAACAATTGCTGGCCAGGTTGTGGAGAAAAAAAAACCCTAGTGCACTGTTGGTGGGAATGCAGACTGGTGCAGCCACTGTGGAAAACAGTATGGAGTTGCCTCAGAAAACTAAAAATGGTACTGCATTTTGACACAGCAGTTCCACTGCCGGGATTATACCCTCAAAATCCTGAAACACCAATCCAAAAGAACCTATACATCCCAATATTTACAGCAGCACAATTTACAGCAGCCAAGTGCTGGAAGCAACTTAGGGGCCCATCAGAAACAAGTGGATCAAAAAACTACGGTACATTTACACAATGGAATACTACACAGAAGAGAGAAAGAAAGGAGCTCCTAACCTTCACAACAGCATGGATGGAACTGGAGAGAATTGCTAAGTGAAATAAACCAGGCAGTGAAAGACAAATACCATATGATCTCACCTATAAGTGGTACCTAACCAACCAAACAAAGAAGCAAGCAAAATATAACCAGAGACATTGAAATTAAGAACAAACTGACAGTAACCAGAGGGGAAGGGGGATGGGATAAAGGGGGGGAAAGGGGAAGGATTGTCAAGGAAGATCTATAAAGGACACATGGAGAAAGCCACAGGGGGATAGGATTGAGAGTGTGAGGTGGGGATGGCTGGGGTGTGGGGGGATGGTGGGTGGAAAATGGAGACAACTGTACTTGAACAACAAAAAGATACATTTACAAATTAAAAAAAAAAAAAGAAGAAGAGACCTAGAAAGCATCAGGTGGTCACATTGAAGAAAGACAGAAGTAGGTGAGGGGAGAAAACCCTACTCATATTTTTAGTCAGTTTAATGAGTAACCCACTCAGACTGTGTTCTTAAATATTTATTACAGAGAATCAAAGAATTTTAAAAGACACAAACTGATTAAAAATGAGAAAAAATGAATAGAAAAGGTCAGAACAACACCTAGTCTGGGGGAAAGAAGATGGCAAGTAGTTTTACTCTATGTGTCAACTATGATGGGAGGTATTTGCCTAGTTTCTAGGGCTGAGAGAGATTTGAGACTCATTAGGAAGTGAAACAAATACTCAGACTCAAGAGTATTAATTAAAGTAATGCTATCTTTTATAATAGATGCACTTTGAATTTTCAGTAGCTTAATCAGATTTGAACTTTGTTTATTGCCATTGACAAGCAGGCATTTCTGACTGATGGGAAGAGGAGATGAGGGAACTCTCTGCTCCGTGAACTCAGTGAAGGACCCAGATGGATGGAGGTTCATCCATCTTTAATATGTTTCTTCCACAGTTTCCTTGAGTATCATCTTCATTCCAGCTCATGAGAAAGGGGAAAACATGGAGGATAATGCAAAGGTAATTTTATTGCATAGGAATAGAAGTCTATCACCTCCATTTTCGTTCCATTAGCTCTAGATTTTAGCCACATGGCCAGACCTAAGTGCACAGAAATCTGGAGAATGTGATCTACCTGAGTCAAATAAAGGAAAGGAAATAGTTTTGTGATCAGTTAACCAATCAATGATATTTGCATGGAGCAGAGAACTCAGTTGTGATAGATAACATAAGGTATGAATTTGCGGATGATGATTCTCAAAAAAGGATGTAGTCCTTACATGGAGATACCACAAAATTCCAGGTTGGGTGGTGTGTGCTTTTAGAGTGGAGTTATAAGCTAGATCTATAAAATCTGAGGTCATCTGGCCTCTGAGGTTTTGACTGCAGTAGATGAAGTTTGAGATTAGTGGCAAATGAGTATCTTTTGCTCACAGACTATCGTTTGCTCTGTAAAGTAGGGTTCTGTGGTGGAACATGAGTAGAAGCGGCAAAGAAAAAAATATTTCTTAGGACTGAATTCAGGTCTAAATGATACAGGAAAGTTGAAGTTCAGGTTTTCTTCTGGGTTAGGAAACACAATGAAAAGTAAAAGGAATAAGACTGTGTCCTGGTCTAGAATTCCATTTTTTGTTTGTTTGTTTCTCCTAGCTGCCTTTATTGTTGTGCTCAGGAGAGAAGATTCTTTAGCTTTGGTTGAAGGCGTATAAATAAACCTCAAATAAGTCTTAACACACCACTAATTCTAGAATACTTCTAGTCCTGCCATAAAATTCATATAGTTTCTTAGAGGCTTATCGTCAAAGAAAACATTTCTTATCCTTTTCTGGTATGCCCAACCAGGCCAATAAAACAGACATTTCCTGTTCTTGGAAATATCAACAAAGTAGTTACTGCACTTCCATCCACCCAGTTTACTTTCAGGAGAAAGGGGAGACATTACTTCCCAAAAGGGAAGACATGACTTGGTTGACCGGTAAGATTAGGAAAAGGGTCTGCAAACATGTGGCCTTGGCCTTGAGCATCTAGTTTTGGGTAATCCTTCTTAGAAATTCCTAGCCTTGGGGGATGAGGTAGGAACAGGGATAGGAAAGCCAGAGGTTCTGACTATGACTTGGTGAATTACTTAATTTGGAGATAAATGTATAAAGAAGCCTCATTAACAGTCATATTTCAAACCATCTTTTAAAATTTAAGTTTAGTATCAGCAAGCTTGTATTTTCATATTTGTTTGTCTGACTCTTGCACATTTTTCTCAAATAAATATTAAATACATGGGGAGGGGTTGCTATTTTTTGGTTGCCAACCCCAACAATTACTCTTATTGCTATTTCTTCAAATTGTTTCTAGCTTATTCTATTGCTTCCATGCATCCAAATAATAATAATAATCCCAACATCTTCAGCAATTTTAAAACTTGTCTCACACATTTTCAGAGAAATGTATAGGGAATATGGGCAAAAGCAGAGTATTAAACATTTCATTTCTGTGAAGTCTGGAAGCTTGATTTCCCTGTAGACCTAATTTCTTTCAAACGCAGAATATCAGTGCTAGCAGAGTTGAGGTGACAAGGAGATGGGTTCAAGTTCAGAAAGCTATGGTCTATTCAGGGCTCATTCATGGGCCATCCCCCTCCTACCTCCGCCTGCACAGCAAACAAAAGAGGGCTTTTGTAAAGTATATATTTTCAACTTAAATTTTCAGTCCCTAGAATACAACTCGACTCTTGCCCTTCTTCATTAGGGCTATTATCATGGCTGGAATGCAAAAAAAAAAAAAAAGTAGTACAGCAATAGGATGAATAAGGCATCTGCTCCAAATGGTCCAACTCTTTTATAGCTATAGACAAATATTAATTTCATTGGCAGAACTACTTAGGTGGAGAATCTTGCTGCTCAGATTAATTCTATTTACTCAGTCTTTTTCATATTTGGTAAACAGAGAACCAAGTTTGCAACAGGAGGGTAAATTGAACTTCTTTTAAAGTAATTTGCAGGGGAAAAGAAATTTCTTCCTACACCTATTGTGCAAACTAGCATTTCCACCAACTTAGAACTCCTTATATATCCTTGCTTTGCTTCTTTTCACTCAGCTGTAAATGATCTTGCCACTCCTCTTCATAGGTGGCACAAACACCACAATCTAAGGGTTTTCGGGTTGTGCTGAATAAGTGAAGCAAGCTCAAATAAATCAAATGCTTAAATTCTAATTGATTGCAAGTTCAGAGCCTGTTTAAGCTACAATTTCTCTCAAGGTGGTCACTGCATTCCAGTTTGACCTGAAAGAGAAAACAGGTAGGTGTGTGTGTGTGTGTGTGTGTGTGTGTGTGTGTGTGTGTGTGTGTTGGGGGGTGGGAGGTGGGAGGTAGGGGCAGGAGGTAGGGGTGGGTTCCCTGACAAGGAAGGCAGTCTCCTACTCTACTTGAGTGAGGGAGGGAGCAGAAAAGCACCTGTTTTTTTTGTGAATAGCCACACCAGTTCCATAGATTCTGCTCTAAACAAAGCTTGTGCTTCTTTAGCTACTGTTTTCCCCAATCCTCCAGAATTTATTTAAAAAACAATTAAATCTAATTAAAACTCTCTGCTTTACTGGCAGAGTGGCCCTTCGATGCCCTAGGAAGACACAGAGGTTGCTCAGAGAGGGGCTGGGAAACAAGGAAGCATGAAGCTCTGCGTAGTGAGAAAATAAGCAGGAAGAAAGATACACATTATTGAAAAATCCTAAAGACTGAAGACAGGTGTGAGGACCCCAGGCAAGATGCAAGACTGTGGGAGATTATGTGCCTGGAACGAGGGTGTAGCTGGTCTCTGAAGATCCAGCCAGCAGTCCTGACCTATTTGCTCTGTGGGAGTGACTGTGCTATTACTTGCGGTTTAGTGTGTCAGCCTCCATGCTTACTGGACCCTGGATGCTGAAGGGTACAGGCTCTGTGGCAAACCTGGCTTGCTTAGATTGGTGGTTTAATTTCCCTGCTGCTCTCCAGACAGTCTATTTCTATATGTAGCATATTTATTATGAATATTAAAGGATAAAACTAGCTGTATTTGAGAAGAGTCATGCCCACTGAAGACTTCATGTTAATTAGCCACAAATAAAGCCCACCCTTCTCTATAAAACCTAATGCTTTACCTTCTAATTCCATCAGCTGTTAGGCTTCGGTTTCCCTATCACCACAGAGCCACGGGGTGAAGACATTGTGTTAATGTATGTATACTAGTAATGTTTTCAAGCAGGTTCTTCATGCCACTACCTTCCTCAATTTGAAAACATTTAGGAATGTCCTAGCTGTAAGTGAGGAATAGAAGATACAGGTGCAAATGTATCATGAAATTTTATGGAGGCACCAAATTTTATTTTAACCAATAAGTTTGATATTTTATGTCCAAACCAAAGCTTTGACAGTAGCTCAGGAGTGTCAAACTCATTTTCACCGGGGGGGGCACAGCTGCCTTGCATTTGCCTTCAAAGGGTTGAATGTAATTTTAGGACTGTATAAATGTAACTACTCCTTAACTAGGGGCAAGGAGCTCAGTGCTGTCATTGGGTAGGAACAAGGTGCCAGGCCAGATAAAATAAGGTGGAGGGCTGGATTTGGCCCGTAGGCCTTGTGTTTGCCACCTGTGCACTAGCTCATTAAAAAGAATACTTCGTTTTGTAATTCCAGCTCAACTACAAAAGTGCAATCACCAAAAGGAAAATAGCAAAGGACTTGATGTGCACATTCGTGTACTGGGTGAGGGTGTGGGGAGCGCTGAGAAGGAATAGCAGAAGGAGAGAGTGAGAAGTGTATCAGGAAATATGCCACCCAGGGATCTTGCCTTGGAGTAAGTAATAGTAGGCATAAAAATGCTTGCGAAAGGATTTCACTAACAAGATTTTCCCCTTAAGAGCATTTGTCTCTGGAATATAAAATCCTTAAATTAGAGAAGGTAAGAGTATTATAAAAGAGACTGCACATTAAAAAGTGAAAACAGTAAAAAATAACATAAAAAATAAATTAAAAAAATTCTAATGTATGTGTCAGCCTTTTCAAATTTCAGACACATGACTGAAACTTCTTCACTTACAAAAACTTTCAATAGAAATAGTTCAGTAAGACCTACTTAAGAACCTCAGAAATCTGGATCTCCCTGGCTATTATGCGCAAATTACAAAGGAGTCCGTTCTTCAGTTAGTCGACTAGAAACTTAACAATTCATTTACTGTACAAACTATACTGAAAAGAATTGCTAAAAATGTCACTACCTTGTTGCTATGGCAGTGACAATCTGATAGAGGCATAACTGAATAGTCTTCATCATACTCTGGGCAATCAATCTCTTTAGTTGTTTGGCTGGTTGGTTGGGTTTTTCAGTTGGGTTGCCCTCACCCCTCGCTAGACAATATGAAAATAAACATAATCTAAATGTCTACCAGTACAAATGAAATGACACACTTAGTTCTCTTAATACCCACCACCTGTGGGTAGGCCAGAGCCCAGATCCTCTTTAACATCTCTTTCCAATTTCGAAACCCTCTTCATGTTCCAGTCTGGGCCTCTCTTCTCTGCCCTTGGTTTGCGAAGCAGCTCCGTACTTGTAATTCCAGCTCTGACAGCGGGCCAGTCCTCACACCCCAGCAATTGCGTCCTGCGAATCTGAGCCTCAGGGGCTCCCTTGGGCCAGCCTGCATTGGCCTGCCCACCTCAGGAGCCTCTGCTTTGTTATGAGACTCTGCCACTCCCAGCCATGACTTCTCTTCCTTCCTCACCTGAGGGACAGCTCTTACTTTACACAACACCTGACTGAAGGCCCAGATGGAGTGAAAGGGAGGTACACATGGAGGTTAATTCAGAGCAGCTACTAGAGATGGCTGTTCTAGAGGCCATTGGTTGTGACGCTCCTTAAAGGCTGCCTCTGTCTTCATCTCCCCTTGTGAGAGAAGTCGGTTTTCTCCTTGAGTGTTTTAAACTTGGCCAGACCCCTCAGAGACAAGGAAATAAATCCTAAAGAGATGAAGATATTCCCTCAGGTCTTCCAGACAATATTCATTTCTTGTCTCAAAATCTACTTTGTCCGAGGGTGACTGACACTGGAAAACCTCACTCCCACAGAATCAAGTCCTCACCTTCAGCCTCAATGGAACAATCATGTAGTAGAATCCAGCTATCCTACTTTATAAGTGCTGCACTCTTGGAAGGAGGAAAGGGTGTGAGTCTGGGCAAGCAGGAGAAGTTGCTTCTTTATATCCATTGCTTCCAAATTACTAAGAGTTGATAGCTCTTTTAAATTGTCAGTTTCACAAATTCTGGGCGTTAGCTCTTGAATTTAGCCCATTTAGTAGTGTTTTCTGGTCCTTTCTCCGGAATGAACTGAAAGAGATTTCTGTACATCTTTTTTTAAAGTCTCAGGGTCTCAGAAACCAACCAGCTCCCAGAAGCTACTCAATGCATGACTCAAAATACATTGTAGGCATCTAAATCAATACTCAGAAAAGAAACATTTTTTTAGAAGAAGCAACCCACAGAAATGCTATTCTGCTTACCACATAGATGACCTTTTCTGCGATTCCCCAGAACAGTTTAGCTTCTTACAGCAACAGTTTCTCCAATGCCTCCCTTTCTAACCACACCCTGTGATTTAGATTTGCATAACTGAAAGGCCCATGCAATGATTTTCCTCAAAATACAGAAATAATCTGCACCAACATTGTGACGCCCCCCTTCAGCAGTCTCTGCGAGAAGCTAGCCTGTGGCGGAATCACTTTCACATCTTTTCCCAGGAACCGCTTCCTTTTCCCTATCTAGTCAGCAAAGGCCCTTTCTAGAAACTACCCTATCTAATGTCAGATAAGGTAAGTTAAATAAGAATAATACAAACACCTAACAATAGTTACTATGTGCCATGCACTGTTCCAACTGCCCTATATATGTAGATATATGTCTTCAAAACAACCTATTTGCATATGCATTAGACACACATGCCCCAACTCTGCCCATCTTGTGGGCCAAAGAGAGATTAAATGACTTGCCCAGATCGTACAGAAGGTAAAAATGGCAGAACATGAATTTGACTCAGGTCAGCTCCCACTTCAATCTCTTAATCACTCTACTCCATTGTCTCATGAGACTGGCTCTCATACCACTTTTTGTAAATTCCCAATTTAAAAAGTGGCCAAATTGACTTGGAGTATTTCAGCCACTATCCCACTTCACTGATTTCCCATGGTTTAAGAAAATGCAATCGCAGAGTGACTCCAGCACACATTTGCAGCTCCCCGTTGTAGGAGGGCCGTGGACACCGCCGCCTTCTTTTGGTTTCACTATTATCAGTCACCCGCGTAGCACGCATAGTTTGTGGAGCTCTCACTGTGTCCTCAGCACTGAGCTCACCGCATGTGAGGAATGGTGTCATTCAATTTTCAGAAGCCCATGGAATAGGTGCTAGTATTTTTCTTCACTTTGCAGAATAAAAAACGGAGATTCAGAAAGATTAAGTAACTTGATGAGGGTCACATGGCTACTGAATTTGAGAACCAATATTTGAAACAGGTAATTTGACCTCAGATTCAATGCTTTTGACCACTATGCTATCCTACCTCCTGAACATAACCATTATCCCAGGAAGACGGGAGTTGATGTCAATCATTATGGTATAGCGAGGCCACTCAAATTACTTTAAAAATTAACATTCACTCCTTCTAATGCATGAAAGATAGCCTCAGAGTTTTCCTTATGATTTATTTTATACTACTTAATACAGCATGTCTAAAATTAAGCTGGTTTTATGAAGAAGACAAAGAAAAATACTTTGACTTAGGTTATTTGAGGTGTGAGAAGCCTGTTATTAGTTTTTCCATTTTTTGATTCATCTCATGGATCCTGAAATTACATTCATTACCTCCTTAGCTCAAGCCCTATTTACATGCATGCAGGCAGTCTGGTATGAAAACTGTTGTTCTTTGTTGTATAATTACTTTGACCTCAGATTCAATAAATAGAAACATGTTTATAAGATTGTGATGCTAATTTACACAAAACTGGAAAACTTCCAGAGTTAAAAAATTAACAAAGGAAGTATGACATCAGTAATAGTTGGAAGAATCAAAATAATATCAATTCTGCTATTATGTTTATTACCTTTATTTTCTCTAGGCTTTCTTATCTAAAGAGTTCAAAAGACTGTTTTATGTTCAAGTACATGACAATCTGAGGGACTCTAACATAAAGTGCAGGAGAAAGTTCTGTGTACAGTGACATAGCCCCATGTAGTGAGAAGAGCATCGGCTTTAGAGGCAAGACATTTGGGTGACATTTACAGAAAGCAAGCATATCAAAACCTTACTGTTATTTTTGTTTCAGTGCTTGGTTTTGCTTGCCTAAATTGGCTGCAAGAAAGCAGTGAGAACAAACCAACAGTTTCAAAGAGCCACTTTTTCCAAATGGTTTATCAACACACACATTTTCCACACCTGATGCTGCTTTGCTGTGGTCCACAAGGTCAGCACACTTACTCATTCTGACATATTGTAGTCAGCTAATGACAGGGATGGCTGTGCAAGTGGGCCACACTCTTTATCCTTCCTAACTAGCTTGTAGCTCACCCAGCATGTGAATTTTAAACTTGGGAAAACATACATATACACACACACATACACACATATACATATGTACATACATGCATGCATGCATTAAGCACCTGGACTAGATCTTTAAAAATAAGTTGTGTAAGGTCCATGCACAGCTAGTGGGAGTATAAATCAGTAGAAGCACTTTGGGGATCTGTTTGGCAATCATGGCTGAGGCTGGACATTTGTATTTGCTACGTCTAGAGGTCCCACCCCTAGAAATATGCCCCCCAAACTATGTTCATATTTTCACAATGTTACACATATCCTAATTTCAGAGCATTATTTTTAATAAGCAAAACCTGAAAACCATTCAAGTGACCTCCAATGGTTGAATGAATAATAAAGGGAATATTGGATAACAATAAGAATGAACAAACTACTGCTCCACAGGAACAAAGGTGAATCATAGAAATGTGAAGTCATAGAAAAGGAAGAAAGCCACAAAAAGTGCATACTCTGATTCACTGTAAAATTTAAGAATAGGCAGATGCAATCCGTGGTGTTAGGATTAATAATAGTGGTTCTCTATAGTGAGAAGTGGTGACTGGATTAGGGCATGAGAGGGCTTCTTGGGTATTGGTGATGCTCTACTTCCTGACTACTTTGTTACACAGATACACTACTTTTGTGGAAACGTATTAAGATGTACAATTAAGGCTTTTTCACTTCTCAGCTTATATGTTATAATTCAATATAAGTTTATATAATTATCCATACATGTAGATTTATGTAATAATTCTATATGTGTTTTTTAAACATCAGATTGTATTATAGTAGGTTTCCTCAATTTGAGCACTGTTGAAATTTCTGAGCTGGATAATTCTGTCACGTGAGGTACTCCCGTGCCCTGTGGGATGTTTAGTATCATTCCTGACCACTCCCTACTGGGCACTAGTAGCACTCTCCGCCCCCTGAAATCCTGAAATTGTAACAACCAAAAATGTCTCCAGGCATTGCCAAATGTCCTCAGGAGGTAAAATTGTCTCCAGTTGAGAACCATTGCCTTAAAATGACGTGAATAAAGAGTCACATTTTGCCAAAGTTACTGATCAATTATGCCATGCACAATGTTTTCCTGACCATTAGTTAAATGCCAAGAAGAATTTTAATAACTGTCAAATGGAATCAGGCTGGAATTTAAGAGACAGAGTCAGTCACATCTCAGAAGCAGAATTATTCATGTTACGTGTCATGCAGATGGGATTGGAACAAAAGAAGATTCCAAAAAAAGCACCTCAAAATTCCTGTCTGAGAAAATTACATGATAATTAGAAAATAATAGAGCATATCTGGACCTCACTCAGACTCTGTAATTCGGAAAGACGACTGTGGAGGGACAGGTAGACAGTAGAGCACATGGGGGCACTCATTGAGCTTTCTCTGTGGTCATCATGGAATGTGAGGAGCCACAGAGGTCCCACGGACCACGTTACACAAAACGTTATGGTGGGGATCTTCCTAACACAGTGGATAACCCCTTATGTGACAGAAGGCCCCCCCAAAAAAGATCCATATCACTTCAGCCTAAAAAAGCAATAAAGCCAAGAAACAGTGTCCTAGCCAGAGCTGCTTTTAGTCCCAACCTCTCACCTGGTCAGCAAACTGCTCTATCACTGAACAGCTCTTTCACTTAAGATGCCAGAGAACAGTCTAGAACAGCATTATCCAGGGGAAATATCATGTAAATCACATACGCATTTTTATACATTCTAGTTGCTGCATTAAAAATGTAAAAAATAATAGGTGAAATTAATTTTCATAATGCTGTACATTTTATTTAACCCAAGAAATCATCATTTCAAAATATAATTTAAGGGAAGACTTATTAATGAAATATGTTTCATTTTCTTCATACTTAGTATTTAAAATCTAATGTATGACTTATGGTAACATCACAGCTCAGTTCAAGCTGCTACATTACAGGTGCTCGATGGCGGCATTTAGCCAGTGCCTGCCGCACTGGACAACACGAGTTTAGAATCTACAGCAATAAGGTGGACAGTGAGAACATCCGGGAAGAATCTATCCATTTTTTAGGAGGCTTACAGTGGTCATGAATAGTTTATTATACGAAAAGAATCAATACGTAGTGAACAAGGTTGATATATATACTTCTTATTGTAAATTTTCAGTTTTAATTTTTTTACGATTTGCATTACAATTTCTTCTTTGCTCTATGAATTGTTGAGATGGGCATTTTAAAATTTTCAAACTTGTTTGGAAAGGCAAGGGGAGCAATGTTCTTGTTTTCTTACTGATTTTCAATTTTATTTAGTGGTGATCTATATCATGAAAATCTTTGCTCTTTTTTATCCTTCTTTCTTGGCCTTGTACTTGATCAATGGAGCACATGGGTTGTCACTATAATAACTTTTTTATGCTATCCCATGTATGCTTGAAACATCAAGACTATTATATTATTTAGTCCTGCAATATATACTTATTAAATTTTACTTGATATAAAGAAGTTTGTTAAAATATACTATAATTTAAGTTTATCAATTTTTGGTAATTTTGCTAATATTTTCTTCATATATAGACTGGTGGTTGATCATTTTATAGCCTAAGAAATTGCACTTTTGTATAACTTAATCTAATAATTTGAATTTTTTGCGTACATCAAAGTTTAGAATACTTTGAATCTTTCTGGTGACATGTTCCTTTCATAATAATGTAAGGACCCTTTTATAACAATATTTTTTCATGAAAACAATTTTTGATAATATTGTAGCTATTAATTTTTTATTAGTATCTCTTTATAATATATTTTATATATCTTAATTTCATTGAAATGCTACTTTCAAATCATGTTTTAGGTATATTTTTAATAAGCTCTATGTGGCCAAATAAATGTTTGTATTTTCTGAGAGTTAGATGAGGTTGTTCTCTGGCCTCCTTGCTCCTCCTCTAATGGGATCTAACAAGTCAGTAGCAACAGGCCAGGGGAGAAATGGTCAGGGGAAGGTCTGAGCCGCATGATCGGCATTCTGAACATCAGAAGGTTTAAACTGCATGACCAGCAATATGCTAGGAGAGGAAAGGTCACCCCAGAGTTAGGTCCCACTTTCCAGTTGTCCATTGCTAGGCACCCCAGCCTTTTTACCCTGCTGACCTTCTGTACCTGGCTTATCATTCTTACTCTGCTCATGTCTGTCTGTCTGATTGCCTACTATACCATCCCCCCTCAAGTAATCTCGACTCTGAATTCTTTAAGGAAAGGGGGCACAGGGTTTCCCATACAAGCCTTTGCATGACCACTCCATTAAGCACTAAGACCTCAGGACATCGAGGTTCTGATCCAAATCAAATAATCTTAGAAACAAAGCCTTGGGTCTGTTAACCACAGAGACAGAGTTTTGCTAAAATAGAGAAAACATGTAGGCCTCAGTTGTGTTTCAACTGCAGGCCCAGGAAAGCAGCAAGGCCCCGGGCTGGATGATGCCATTGCTGGCCTCAGGACCAGCCACCATGATTAACGATTCCCTACCCTGGCACCAACCAATCAGTGAAGACCATGACCCTGAAGAGACACATCTGGAAAGCTGATGAATAATCTATTGAGACCCTCCTTGAGTCCTCTATATGAATGCCCTCAAGACTAAGGACTCAATTCTCTCTGTCTGTCTGTCTGTCTCTCTCTCTCTCTGTCTCTTCCAAAGGTCCTTCTGAGCCCACACAGCCCAGCTGGCTTACATCTTCCATAGCTCACTTCTTGTGTCTCGGTGACTTTCTAAATAATCTTTCACTTGCAAAAAAATGAAATTTTGCATTTTAACTAAAATTATAGTTGTTGTAACTGATATCTTTGCATTTGTTTTATAATATTCTATTGTACTTTTCTAGTCATCAATTTTTTAGCTTACTTTATTCTTGCTCTATGTAAAGCTGTCTTCTTCATTCATTTTTCTTCCTGCTAATTGAAAAATTCCCTTCATTTCTATATGTGTGGTGATTATTTTTAAACTGATATGAATTATTAATTTCAAATATAAAGTTAAAGAATAATTCTTGCTTTCTTTTATAAAATAAACATCCTTAAAACATTTACCTCTAATCATAGCCCCTTTATCTTACCTTATTTCTATTATTTTATTTTCTAGCTAGATTTTTCTATTCCTCCCAAATTAATTATTACTCTGTTGGTAACTGTCTTGAACATTAAATGTCTTGCTAGTTTACTGATTTAAATGATTTACTGATTCTTTGCTCACCAGAGCTTCTTGTACCCCACTTCTTTCACTGAAATCAATTGTATTTCTTTAGATCAGTCCTTTGTAGTTCTTTCCATGAGATATAAAAGCCATTAATACCTTTATTTTACCTTCTCTTTGCCATGGTACTTTATTCTTGTGTATAATTCTAAATTGACTGTTATTTTCTGCTAGAACTTTGAAGACAAAATTTCCATCATTTTTCTGCCCTCTATTATATAATCTGACAATTTAATTCTGTTTCTTTTGAAAGAGAAGATCTGACTTTTCTCTCTAGTTGATTTAATTTTTTCTCTGGCTTTAGTGCTCTGAAATTTTTATCACGATGGACCTGGTTATTGATTTGTTTTTATTAATTTTGCCTATGTTTTAAACATCAATTCTGGAATACTTGTCACCATGTTCTCTTGGAATATCACCTTGCAGTTCTTCTCTGTCGTCTCTTGTGATGAGACTCCTCTGAACAGATGTTGAGCCCACTGCATCCTCCATGTTGGCTCTGCCTCTCTGTCCTTTCCTTCATCAGTCTGGTTGCTTCGTCCTGGGTTATGTGATTAATCACCAAGTTCACATGTTCGTTACTTAGTTGTGACTAATTATTTGTTTAATATATTGATTCAGTTTTAATCCTAATTATTAATTTTTTATTTTCTTAATTTGTTCTTTCTTTCATCAATCCTAATTTATTTCAGTGGTTTTTAATTCTTAATTTTATATCTGAATTATTATTAATATAATAATTTTTATTTCATTTTTACCTGAAGTTCTTTGGGCTTTAACTATTCTATTATTTATCCACTAATGTGAAATTGATAATTAAAAAATGTTTTATAGTTTGTGTTGCAACTGTAACTTTACACAGTTTCAATTTTTTTTTATTAGAAATCCATGTATCCTGGGTGTAGGAGTGTCCATCAAAAATTATTGTGTTTGCTTCTAACAAGTACCTCAGTGGCATCATCATCCACGGACCATTTTAATATTGATACTTTGGTTTCTTATTCAAAGCCTATGTGGAAAAAATAAATTCAGATCTTAAACTCCTGTTTAATTTCTGATCTTAGTGGTATTCACAAATCCCTCCCCAACTCTTGAGAGGAAAATCTTGTATTCTCCCTGTTTCACTGGCAAGATTTTATCTAATTTAAGGATGAAATCATGCATAGACCCAGCTTTATGAGGGGATCTCACTATTCAATAGCTTGTTCGGAAGGACCTCAATTCTTTATTAACCTCAACCCCCTAAGTGCGGTGAAATTGAAGCTACTTTTTCTCTGATGACAAAACCATTCAAAGGCCCCAGCTTCATGCAGGTTTTCACCACCAAATACCGACTTTGACAGGGAATAAGTCTTTAACTCTGTCTCTTGAGTGCAGTGAAATGAGAACTTAGCTTACTACCTTTCAGCTGATAGCACCCACACAACTTCTAACTTCAGAACAGCCCCTGTTTCAGCCTGTGCAAACAGTTCTGGTTTTCAGTTTCATCTGTGTGCCTAGGACCTGGAGATTTCTCTTTCTTTTTTTGAAAGTTCAGCTATACATTAAAGAATTGCTGTTGCTATTTTTACATGTCATCCAATAATTCTAGCTGCCAAGTTATCTTGGTCTGCCTCTTGTTAGAATCCTAAATGCTCTTTGAACCTGTTCTCTACTTTGGCACCTATGAGGGCTAAGATGCACCTCTCTCCATAATTGTTATGGTTATGAAATGAATTGTGTACATGTAGGGAACATATAGTTGCAAAGACTCCTTGGGCAGTACCTCTCAATCTTTAATTCACCTGGGAAAATTCATTCAAATGCCAACTCTGATTGAGTAAGTGAACCATGAGATGTGAAGGCTGTTGGAGGCTTTAAGCAGCAAGGTCCAAAGGGATTCCGAAGTGCACTCTCTAAGGAGGGGTCTCCCCGCTCCCAACCGCCTTCTGTTCTAAGTCGCTGTTCGTAGCAAAATATTCATAGGTATCTACAAATATCTGATGACCCCATCAGGCCACCAAGATTCTATGTTTCTTTAGTAGAATACAGTTTTACTCATCGAATTTTTTGATGTTATTTTCTTGTCATTTTATATTTTAAAAGTCTCACTTTGAACTCAGCAACATTGGTTATTTCACTTATCTGCTGCGTGCCTCAGCTTTCCAGAATTTGGGAGGTTGAATAAATAATTTTAGAGATAATATCTACATTTTCTGAACCCACAATATTACCTATATAGAGAGTACCACATAGAGGGCACTCAGCACATGATTACCAATTAGCAAAAGTAAGATAATGTACATTATCCAGGGACAGGCTCACTACCCTTGGCTTTATCCCTACAGTTTTATGAAAAGAGAATTGCTCACCAACAGAAGACTGTTGCCTGTCCATTACTTATGCTGGGCACTTTAAAAATGAGGCACAGTCTGGAGAGGAGAGACTGTGGGGAGAGAGTCTGTTCTCCTCAAGGATTGTCTGTCTTAAATTCCTCAAGGTGAACATCATTGCCTGAAGGAGAGCATAATAAATTGCTCCCCCAGCTGTGATGTTGTTTAGGGACACAGTTTCTGAGTCTACTGGCTTCATTACTCTCTAATCAGGTGGAGAAAGAGACCTCAAAAGGAACCTTAATGGAACTCTCTTTGCCCTTTTATGTGCCCTAATACACATTATTGACTGTCCTACCAGAGGAGAAAAAGGAAATAGGTTTGTTACACACAGCTGAATGTGGGCGCCCAAGAATCATGTTCACCCCCAAGGTAGTATATAAATAGTTTTCCTCACCTTTTCAATATTTCATCACTGAGCTCAATTTATAGTGATAAAATATTTTAAAAAGAGTGCCATATATATATATATATATATATATATATATATATATATATAGAGAGAGAGAGAGAGAGAGAGAGAGAGAGAGAGAATGAGGGCCAAATATTTTACTCTCTCTATTTCTGTATAGAAACGCACATGTGAGATAGAGATGGAGATGGGGAGAGAGAGGGGGAGAGAAAGAGATTGTTTAAAGGAGATTAAAATATTTGGCCCTCATTTGCTTCCTTCATTCATTTCAATTCTGGCCTATCTGTACTTACTAGATAGTACCTTATATCATTATGTACACATACACATAGTCCAAAAACTCCTCAGAACAGCCCACACAATTCAGCGTCACATGCTACAGAAAAACCTGGAGTGGAGTACAACTAACAAAGTAAGTAGACATTAGAGAGCTGGAACTGGGTTCTCAAATTCTCAGTGGACTATAGCTGGATCTCAGTCATCCAGGGGGAGTGCTCTAAGCTGAACATTTTACACCCAGGATTTCCCCATATGGTGCTTCCCTAGTCCATGCCTAATTTCAATGATATCCTAAAGCAAGTGCTATGAGAATAAGTGGGCTTATTCGTATAGGCTCTACTTCTCAGGAAGGGAATTTGAGAGAATTTCATTAACCACATAGGTACTCTGAGCTTTATTGGACAAGCATTTCAGGTGCAGAATGCACTAAAAGGTGTCTACTCTTTAAATCACCCAGAAATGTGTTATAATGCACAATTGGTTATTTTCTTTTCATTTAACATTTCAACTTTTTTTCTTACTGTTTTTCCCCACCGACAATCTACAACTAACTGCTCTTCCCACAAACAGTATAGAGAAGCAGCAGAAACTTCAATCAGTGCATTGTCTTTCAAATAGAAGTGCCCTGACTAAAATTAACAAAGAATATTGGCTTCTTTAACCTAAGAATTAACCCATTGATCTTTATGGCATTATTTTCACAGCCAGCCAATTCTATGTGCCTGGAGAGAGGAAGAAAATGGAGCATTGGCATATGAACGGTTCCTAAATCCAACTTCAGTCAACAATTCCTACCAAAGCCTTTAACGGAAGAAAGGCCAGGTGACTAATGGAATATAATCTCCTCTCCTACCCCACCGTATGGTGGGGAACCTGGGGAGAGCAGGACTTCCCAGAGGTAGGCAGCCCCCAGGACAAGAGACCCGAATGTGCAGAGAGAACAAATGGCTGCCATGTTATCAAGAACAGACTGGCCTCTGTGTGGTGTAAGACCCCAAGTCCTGGAACCATTCAGGCTACAAGAGAACACACTTTGCAGAAAGTGCCATAGAGAAAATCTCACTGGACTGTGGGCTCCAAAGAGCAAGGATGTGTCTGGTTTTATTTAACCCCCACTACATAGCACATTGTTGAAACATGCTCGGTACTAAACATATACTCGACATAGTTTTACAAAAGGAAAGAAGGGAAGAAGGAAAAGAAATGAGACAGACGAGACATGTTTACGCAGTTACACATTAAATTTTGTTGCTTCTTATTGATGGAGCGGCATGGTGACCTCTAGTTTTAATTTCACAAAGCTGCTGGCATTTATTGAGCATTACAGTGTACTCTTGGCTGATCCTTTATCACCATATGCCCCAGTCACCCATTGAGGTCTGAATTGGCACTTACTCAGTGTGCCCCAAGTATAACTTTGTGACCACAGGAACCAGTGTTTTCTGTAATTATGCTCCTGGGCTGTGAAATCTGTTCCCTGTTGAGATAAAGAGAGGAGCGTCTGTTGTAGAAATTAGGTTAAAGCAAAGGAGATACATGTATTTGCTGATATCTTTAATTTTTACTGGGGTTTTAATTTGATCTACATTTGATTTTTGTTATTCACTGCATCACCACTTGACAAAGTTGTAGTAATTATAATGACCACCAACACTTATATAATTTTACCAATGCCATAAATTGTTTAATCCTCACATAAGATTCATTGCAGGTACTATAATTGACTTTATTTTACATATTAAAAAAAAAACCAGGGACAAGGAGGTTATGCAACTGAAGCAAACAAAAGCAGGGTTCAATCCAAATAGTTGTCCCTAATGCTATGACAAATATGCTTTAACTACATATATGTGGATATGAATATATAATGTGTGTATTTTAAAGTAGAGAGCACCGTAAATTTGAATAATGGCAGATATTCTTAAAAATTGTATTTTATAGCAATATATGAGCAATTATACAGCAACAGCCATCTCCATGTTCCAACCACTATGCTGTCTGCCTTATGCACTGTGTTTTAATACACATGAGGGAGATCCTGTTTTACAGAGGAGACCATTGGCTTGTATGATACTTCCCCAAGGTGTATTCTAGTAAATGGCATTGTCATAAATTAAACCAAGACCGATTCCAAAGATACACTCATAGAAAATACGGATGTGTAACAGAGTTTGGTCACATATCATTAAAATAGAAACCCAGCTCATTAGAATGTGAGTTGAATGCTCATGGTTAGGACATATTTTGGCCAACATATCATAGACTTGGGGTCCCTTCACCTGCTCTATCTCTGCACCTGCAGTCCACAGCATGTGTTGCAGCAATACTGAACACACACATTCAGAGAGAGATGCAGGCAGAGAGACAGAGGGAGAGAATGGAGTAAAATGAATTCCAGAGATTTACAGGATTTAAGCTCTTAAAAGGAATAGGAGATGAGAGGCTTTGAAAAAGGAGACTCAAGAGTGTCATCTCAGCTAATGAGCCCTGTTGGATATCATCATTTGTCATTTCTTTTTTCAAAAATTGTATCTTGACTGAAGAAGGAGTTCTTGATTGCGTGAAGCAACGGGCTCCAGAATGCCTCACACCCTGGCCAGGTGCTGCTCAGGAGGCCCAGGGCTTTGCTGATGTGGAGTTTGATTCAATAACCAGGAAATCCCAGTGTTAACAAATATTCTCTTATTGATGATTGATTGATTGATTGATTTGCTTTTATTATTGTTCAAGTACAGTTGTTTCCATTCGCCCTGCTACATCCCCTGCCCCACCCATCTCCACCTCCCACCCTCAATATAAATCCAGGGGTTGTTAGTTCAAATTCTTCTAGAATAATAATATAGGACTATGTATAAAGAGTAGTAGTTAGAAATAACTAAACTTTCCATATCAGACCTGACAGAGAGTACACTGCATAGAAAGTTTCACTACCATCTGGGTGTCCCCAGTAAGAATCTCTAGAAGGCAAAAACAAACAAAAAAACAAACAAACAAACAAACAAACAAACCCAAAAACCTTTGCTGAGACACATAGCATCTGTATCTACTCTAGGCCTCCTCACTGCTGACTTTATGGCCTTGACTTACTTATAATTCCAGAAGTTAATTCAACGTTCCAGAGAAAATGTGTATGTGTCTTTTCATCAAACCAGAAAAAAAGAAGTTTAAGAGCTCTAAGGGATGGACATGTTTGTCTAGTTTGCAAAAATAGAAAGTTTTGTGGCTGGGGTAGGGTGAGCAAATAAGACAATGTGGGTGACAAGAACTAAATCAGAAGGCCCCAAAGATATGTCAAAACTGATTGACTTGTGGAGACTAAGCTAACTTCTCTACTTTTCTAAGAAAGCAGAGATCAGCTCCATGAGGCTCCTTTCCCATCAAGAGAAGTCCCAGGTCTCCAGTCCCTACCATGTCACAAAAGCTCTACAGAGGGGTGCTAATATTATTATCTGCTCTCCTCCCTGCTTTCTCATCAGGAGAACACAGAGAAAGGACACAAGCTGGCTTTTTTACTTGTGCTACCAGAAGGTCAGAGCTATATTTCTGTGGAGATGAGGACATGGTGGTTGAAAAGAAATCCCGAAGACCTGATTGTACAAGAGGTCCAAGAGATACCCAGATGAGTCTAAAGCAGTTCTTGCTTTTAGGAGTTCACAGACTTGAAAAGAGTCTGGCAGAGGCTCAGAGTACCAACACCCAGGGATGAGAGCGATGACAAGGAAGCATCGGAAGAGCTAGGGAGCCAGCGAGTCTCTCCTGAGTAGAGGCAGGGCTTCCTGGTAGAGGCAATATCTGAGCTGTATCTTTGTTCTTCTTCTTTAATCTTTGTAGCTTCTATGACTAGGGCATGGTGACTGAGAGGAATAGTCTTGACCTAAAACCTATAAAATTTAGAGGGGTTGGGTTCATTTTATATGTTGGCTACAATTGTTTTATTGAAGTATAATTGACATATGATAAACTGACCATGTTTCAAATGTACAATTCAATAAATTTCACATATGTATATACTCATAAAACTATCATCACAATCAATATAACAGACATGTTTAGCACCTCCAAAAATCTCACACTCCTTGGAAATTTCTCTCTCTCACCCTTCGCATCCTATCATTCTACTATCTCCAATCACCAATCAGCTTTCTGTCACTATAGATTAGTTTGTGTTTGCTAGAGATATAAACAAATCATGCATTATGTACCCTTTTTTGTCTGACTTCTTTCACTTGGCATAATTGTTTTGAATCATCCATTTTATAGTATGTGTTTGTACTTTATTCCCTTTTAATGTTGTGCCTTGACTGGATATACTGCAATTTAGTTCTCCATTTCTTTGTTGTAAACATTTGGGTGATATCCAGTTTATTCCTACTACTCTCATACCTATTCTCTGGCTCCTGTGGGTATGTGTTGGCTAGGTCCTGCAGTTTCTTCCTCCTTCAGGAGGCCCAGGCCTTCCTCAGCCAGATTACGTTGTAACTTTACCCTCATTACTCTGAAGCCAGGAAAATAGATGGGATATGTTCTGAGTTGGTGTGTGCTACCTTGCACACCACATACCACTCCAGCATCTCTAAGCAAGGAAGGAGTGGGTCACTTTTGCAAGTTCAGAAGTTCAGGAGTATCTAGGGCTTTAAGGTTGTCAAATGCGTCAATTATGATATCCCATCTCATATTTTAGGACCCTACTCCTTCTAACCATTGCCTTGACTTAGGCAAAGCAGATTTTCTGAGACTGCAAATCAACATTCTTTGGAAACCTTACCGTCAGCTTTTTCTCCCCTCAGGCTGCAGGAGATAAAAATTTATATGCTGCCAAAGAGATTCTTTGACTTTCACATTTCGCCTTGAATTGGTGATTAATCATCTTTACCCTTTCATTGTCTTTTCCCATGCTTTGATAATATTAAGCGACATTCCGCGGTTACCAGCATCCTTAGTTACTTCTGCCCTGGAGCCTCTGAACACTTGAGATATGGCATCTGTCAAAGGAATCCCTCCGCCAGTATCACATTCCAGTTCACCACGTGTGTAAGTTTTAACAGTTTCACTACTGTAGCATGCTGTTTTGGATGAGTGTTCGTACCCACCCCACAATTCATGTCAACACTCTACCCGCAATGTGATAATATTAGGAGGATGGGCCTTGGCACCCCATATAAAGCATATATATGCTTTGGATGTGGGCTGCCCCTGGGGAGGAGGAGCTAACCTCGGGCAGCACAGCTCCCTTTTGTGGATGTCAGTTCCCAGGAAATGACGCAATTGTGAACTGTCAACAAATACCATTTCTGTCAGTTGAGGAAACAGGGTCCTGCAGGAGAAGTCTGGGTGGCACACAGTGCACAGTCATTTATCTGGTAGGTAGCTGACACAGTTTTTAAATGTAATCTCATTTTGTGTTCTCAGTCACTGTCTTCTACATCTCTGATGTATCATCTGCCTTCCATTCCACCCTAACTGCCATAGGTCAGAACTTCATATCTTTTTTACAGAATTGTTAAAATATTTTGCTCCTCTTGACTCATCTCTCTCCTCTGCAGTCTGGCCTTTGCATGCCACCATGGCTATTCTTCTATGGTGCAAATACTCTGCATTCCACTTACATTGTTCAGTGATACCCCACTGCCTATTAGGTTAACTCAAATGACTCAACAGGACATGAGAATCTTCATCTGGTTTCCCTCTTGTTTTGCAATGTCATCTTTGTAGACTTTCCCAAATGCCCCTGGGCTATAGCCAAATTTTATGCCACTGAATGGTTCACTGTTCTTTCACAATTAAGATTTTTCTCACACTCGAACCTTTACCAGTAGAGTCTTTCTCTTCAATCATCAGTATTATGAACTCCTAATGATTCTCTCTTGAGGACCCAGCTCAAATATAGGATACCCTCAAGCAGCTTGGATCATTCAATGCATTGTGTTATCAATTTGTCTGGTACATATTTATATTAATGACCTATATTCTTCATATTCATTTGTCTATTTCCAATATTTGACTATGAGTTCCTTGAAGTCAAGTACCATATCTTATTCATCAGTGGCTCCCATGGGCATGGCATTTATTTGCGTTCGTGAATGAGCGTTGAATAGGTGAATGAATTAGTGAGTGAACCAAGGAATCACTGTGACTTTCTTCCTCTTCCCTTTACCTAAATGTACTCTATGTGTCCCATTAAATTTTTAAGCAAATCAAATAAGTTTCATAGGCAGTCAAATACATTGTCCTTCCAAATATCTTTATAAAGGCTTGAGCCTGTACAATAATTTAACTTATTTTGCTATTTTGCTTCCTCATTTTCCCTTTCCTTCCAGCTCCTACTGGCCTTTGCAATACATATATAAGTTAATAGACCAAGTGAAGTAGTTAACTGGTAAATGAGTTAGTAAGAACAAGGTCAAGAAGATAAGAAGTGCTGCTAATGCCAGCTATATTATCATAAATTTTAAATGACACCACGCCTATAAAATCGATAAAGCAGACAAAAATGCTTTCCAAAATGCATTTCACCATCAAAGAAAACCACAATTTTCAGCTTAAAATAATGTCTTCTGGTCTTTGCATGTATATACATATATTTATTTTTACAAAGTATGGAGCATACTGTGCACAAGTCTTATATAATACAGTTTTACTTACCTGTTTATCATGAACGCTTCCTCCTATTTTCCCAAAAATGTATTTTAATGAACACACAATTTTCCTTTGTGGAGTGTGTATAATCAGCTTTTGGTTCTCTAAGCTAGTGGAAGTAAGTTATACTGAGAATGAGATGGCTACCTAATACTTCCTAGGATAACTAGAGTTTGTCAAATATCTGCAATGTAGGGAAGTTAAAGGAAAAGATAAATGTTGACTACAAACAGATAGTTATTGAGCTTTTTCTCCTCACAGAAGAAATTTATTGGTTATTATTTCTTTGATATTAAATAGTTAAGAATATTTTAGCAAGTTACCTAAAAGTCTTAAATTAAAGATTGATTGATTGATATTTCCATATAATTTCCCCCATTTCATTTCATCAATATGGCACTGTAGGCCTTTTCTCTCTTACATCATTATGCATTGACCTTTCCATTGTTAATGCTTCTATTCTATGCCTGAGTAGAGAGAATTTTTTCCTCTTTTCAGAGATTAGCTGCGAAGAAAATTTATGTGACATTCAAAAGAATTATTTCCAACCTACCCTTTCAAATGCCTCTCTGACATCAAATGATGTGATTGAGCTACATTAATTTTAGGGAGTATCTATATTTGCATAATACAAATTTTATTTTAATGTACTTCAAAATATTCACTGCTTGAAAATTAATGCAATATTTTTTGCAAAACACATTGAACCACATTGTTTACTTACTCTACCACAGTATACTTTGAATTTCATGGTTGTTAGAAAAACTTGAGTCAGTATGAATATTATAAGCTTTATTCACTCTATCCTATCACCAACATTCAAATTTTCTCACTAAGGCCGATTTGTTGATGTTCAGGGTACCCAACAACATTAAAAATATTTTTAATACAGACTTTATGCACAATAATATTGTCTAAGTCCAAGCTTCTCAATATCTCTTGTATATAACTTTATTTTTTTAGAATGATAAAGGGAATTATGTGAAGTAGGAATTCCTGACTGCATAACTTAGCATAAAAGTAGGTTTAACAAATTACACATTTTTTATTTATAGTACTTCATGGAGGCACGAAAGGAATAACAGAACAAGAATAAATAAGGACAGAATAAGAATAATAAGGATAGAATAAGATTCACTCTGAATCTCAAAAAGGGTGCAATATTCCCTGTTCTCTAGCCATTTACCAAAAAACTCTATTCTTACATTATGATGATGCTTCTTACATATTGTTCTAAATGCATTTCTAATATTTTAAATATTTTTATTTTTCAATCTTCTATTTGATTTTAGGACTCTGAGCTGACATGGTAAGAATATTAGCTGTAGGACAGAAAAACTGAGGAAAACTAAAAGGGAACGATCTAAATGTGCATTGGAGACGACCTTGGGGCTGAGAGTGCCCCAGTGGCTGTGCCATCATGTGACTATTCCACCAGGGGTTCAGCAGGTTTCTGCTCATGCCTGGTGTGAGACATTTCCTAGTTCAGAGCAGTTTAGGATTTGTTCATTCACTTCTTTCTTTGAAGGATCAACCTGAATCTGATCATTTCTTGTTGTTTTCACCACCACAGTTTCAGGTCAAGCGTCCACCATTTCTCTAAGTCCTGCAACAATAGTCTCTTCCTAGGTTTCTGGACTTCTGTCATTGTTCCCCAGCATCTACTCTTGGCATAGCAGCCAGTTGTTCCTTTAAAATGTAAGTCTCATCCAGTTTGACCCCCTAATGGTTTGGAGTTAAAACCAAAACCTCTGTCATAGCCTACAAACACATGAATGATCAGCCCTTACCCTCCCCATCCCCAATCTTATCTTTACAAACATTCCTTCTCAGTCTTGCCTCCTACTTTTCCTCAAACATATACTACTAAGCATGCTCCCATCTCTGCCTTTGCCCTTGCAGTTCTCTCTGCCTCCCCAAATACTGGCATGGCTTGTTAATTCACTCCTTTCAGAGAGTAAGTGGATGAATGAATACCTTTTACAAATCATACAGGTGTCATCTTCCATGAGGGGAACTGACCTGTATGATAGAGTAGACAGCACCACTTATTTGGCCTTAAATGATACAAATTAAAAGTTCAAAAACGATCCATACATAAATATGAAAAATATTAAGGGAAGCAAAAACAGAGAGGAAAAAGCCCTGTGTATCTTATTCTCCACTTGGGATTGCACAGATCATGAGACTGAGAGACAAATGTAATTGCTCCTCCAGTTTTCTTTTCCTTTTTTCTTTCGGCTCATAAAAACCACGGTGGCAGAGCAAGAAATGACTCTGGAGATCTTCTACAATAATCTCCCCATTTTCAAAGTACAATGAGACTCAGAAACTGAAGTGATTTTCCTCCAAATTTTGTAGCTGCTGCTAGAAGAGTTGCAAAGAGGACGCACATTCTCTGCCTCCCTACCCAGTGCGCTTTACACTACCCAGAGGTTTTACGTTTTGGGCGGTAAAATGAAATATCTAGCGGCACATGTATTGGCCATGGGGCCATAATTGTACCTTCAGAGTAAAAGTGGGATGAGTATTTGGCTGGATTTCTTTGTTTAGGGCTGAGAAAAAAATTCTGCTAAGCTAAGCAGTTTTCCTTCTTGTAACTTAAGTAACATCTTCCAAAATGGCATCAAGCTTTGCCTCGCTTTCCACGAAAACTTCAAGCTCAAGTAGAAAAGTACATTAAACTGCTAAAGGGGCTTACAGTTGTATCCTTTCCCATATCAATATTCTTTATGGTACGTGGTTTCAGTGAAAAGTCTATACATCCCTCCGGCAGATATGCCCAGACCATGAAGCCACGTTTCATGAATAACTTCTGAACATAAAGCAGACTATTTTCATGTGTGAGATACTCCTTAAAGCAACAGGGAGCTTTGAAAATCCGAAAGAAAAACATTTTCTTCGTGAGCAAACACATGGTTATTTTTGTGCTCTTCTTTCTTAGTCCCATTAACTTTCGGTGATTTTATATTTCAGCTTTTAAGAAAATGCTCTTATGTGCAGTTATAAATGTTCTTGTTTTTTTTTAAAGCTATAGTGTACTTAATTATATAGCACATTAGCCAGTTGTTATATTCCTTTCTTCTCTTAGAATGCTTTTAGGAGCCATACTCAAGTACAGGGGCCACCTCATACACCTCTGGCTAAAGTAGGACAGAAAAATACCAGAAATATGAACTTAAATAACTTTTTACAGAGGTATTTATAAATAACAAACTTGAGGACATAATGTATTTGTGTGAAAAAAAAATTGATGAATTCTAAAAATAAGCCAAGAATAATTGTTTCATTTGTGGAAGGTCCTCACTGGTTTCCTTTTGATGGTGTCATTTTCTTCTTTCTAGCTACTCTTTCTGGCAGGATTATAATAAGGAAGAATAAAGTTTAAAGTAGGAGAAGGGGCATGCTCTATCCACCTCTTTGTAATGATCAGCTTGCACAGAAGCAGATTAATTTCTATTTTCAGAAACTTTTATATATATTGGTTTTTCTATAAAACTTTCATGAAATTCACTTAGCATGATCAGCATTTTCATCCACATACCAAGGAAACAGAAGTAGCTGCTCCTGTGGAAAATCAGTTGCAGTTTGAACGAGGTATGTACCCATATCGCAAACTGCCATGTTGAACTATTCCCTTCCTTATAATTTTAGTATTCCTCCTGCTGGCCACCTGGCGATTTCTTTTGATCTCTTCAGCTAATCTGCTATATTGTTATTCTTTTTGTCATAACTTAGTTTCACAATAATACTTTGGCTTTTTTCAATATTTATTTGCAATGTATGTATATAGAATAGCTGCCCTGTACCAAATAAATACCCAAAATTATTACCAGTGGAACTCAATAAACCAAAAAGATTGCTTAGTTCCACCAACTCTCTGACACACACACAGACATACATGCGTGTGTGTACTAGTGGTCAAACCCACTGAGGATTTCAAGGACAGAAGTCAGAGACCTGAAATGAGCCAGAGACCACCTGCTGAGGGGGATCTTATTTGTGACTAATTACTACTTCTGCAGACTTTAGTGTTCACATTCTCAGTTGGGAAGCTACCACTGAAACAGGAGATTGAGGGGTGCCACACCCTTCTATTTCTCTCCCAATAATTATTAATTTTGGAAAAGATACCACCTTGTATTAAAATTTAAAGAAGAAAGAAAAAGGATTGGCACTTGAGAAAGAGTCCTATGAAACCTCTGGGGCACTCCACACAGCTCACAAAACAAAAAACTTGAGTCCGGGCATGGTCTTGTAGTTATGTTCCCATTTTGTTCTTGCCTCCCTTTTTTTCCTTCTTTCTCATTTTCTTAGTCTGTTAATGAGAGTTTTCTACTTCTCTTGAATCAGAAAAAGATGTGCTTGTCTTTTATTTTTAATTTCCAATTTAGTCAGAAAGGTCACAGACATTTTAAAATAGCACTTCTTGGGAATATTTGGGGGCTCTTAAAATCTGTTACTTCACAGAGATTCCACCAGAATCACCACACCTTTGACTTGATGACTACCCATAAAATGAAATACCATTTCCTCCCACCCCCCATTTTATGCGAGGGGGGAAAGTGTCAATGAGAAAAAATGGGTTCTAAAAGGCCTAGGTTAGAATTCTATGGAGACCATAAACACTGACACATGATAATCCATTTAGCTATCAGATCAAATTCAGAAAGGTCACACTAACCTTAGGGGGGGAGGGATTGAGCAAACAGGAAAAGGGACTCATGGACATGGACAATAGTGTGGTAATTGCTGGGGGCAGGGGAGTGTACGAGGACTAAATGGTAATGGGAAAAAATACAGTAAAGATTAAATAAAAAAATAAATGAAATGAAAGAAGAAGGTGGTCCTTATTTCAATGCTTTCTGGTAAGAATTATATTGGGTCTCAAATGCGTGTGGATTCACCCCTCCTGTTAAAGCTGGCTCGTGTTTCTCTCTGTGGTTTCCTCCCTTCTGGGGAAATGACTGCAGGGGTTAGTCATCTTCTCTGGGCTCTCTCGCTCACCCTTGAAATCTATTCTTTGGCTTCTGATCTGTGGATGGGCACACTTAGGTAAGGTTAATTGGAGTGAAGCTTTTGAAAAACTTCCCCAAAGATCGTTAAATCCTCAAACTGTAGTACAAATAGGTGATTAATTTCTGTTTTTTTCCAGCTCACCATCTGGACAGCTTTCAACTTTTGGCTCCAGTTTTCAGTTTAAAAAAGAAAGCATCCAGGTGTCATCTTTGTCTTTGTTTGTTTTTGTGTTTGCTTGTTTCCTCAATAAAAATGTATACTTGCTTTATTTTGTGCTATCGTCCCTCATCCTACCTCTTTCTAACGACACAAATGACAGCAGGATGTATGTGGGCCCACAGCAACACCGCCTCCACCAGTCTCTGGGCTGATGTTGGAGCTGGTCATCAGAGAGCAGTGGGCTACATGCAGCCAGTCTGGGCACAGAAGGAGTGGAAGGAAGGGGAAATGTGAAGTACTGTCTGTTAAATTCCTACTGTGCTAGGCATTGTGATCCATGTTTTATACCTAAAATTGTACTTAATCTTTTTATAACACTTTATGTTAGATTGTCCCCACATTATAGGTGCTAAATTAAAGATTGGTCTTTGTGATACCAAAGCCCATGGCATGAAGCCATTATTTTGGGCTCAGAAAGGGGATGCTACGGACTAAATGTGCACACACCCCCAACCCCAAATTCACATTGTTAAATCCCTAATACCCAGTGTGACAGTATTTGGAGTTGGGACATTTGGGAGGCAACTGGAGCCTCATATGGGAGTAATGCCCTCAAAGGAGAGGCAGCAAAACCTTGCTTTCCTTCCCGACTCCCAGTTGTTCCCACAAAGGAGAGATCATGGGAGCACACAGGGAGAAGGCACCGTCTGCAAGGGCTCTCACCCAAACTCAGCCATGTTGCTGATATCCTGGCCTCAGACCTCCAGCCTCCAAAACTGTGAGAAAATATATTCTGTTGTGTAAGCTACCCAGTCTGTGGTATTTTGTTATGACAAGCCGGTCTGACTAAGACAGGGGATTTCCTTCAAAATATTTTTAGAAAAAGTAGAAATAATCTGTGAGCCTGAAGTTCTATTCCCAGAAATATGGAGGATGGTACAGAGTGGTTACAAATGTGGAAGAAATTTTTTTTCACAAAGTGTATCTAAATTCATTGATTTGATGCCAGGAAATTAAGAGAAATCCTTAGATACCGGAAAGCTGACGGGGAGAATTGCAGAGGTATGAAAGCGCTGAAGGAAGCTCTGGCCGTCAGGCGTAGGCCAATCCTTGATGGCCTAAAAAATGTTCACTGACAGAAAACTGAGGTGTCAAACAGGGCCCATTCATGGAGAAAGGTCAGATCAGAGACTCAAAAATAAAGCCAAGGCTAGAAAGAAAATGGCTACAGGGGCTAAACCTAACACACACACATGGCATGCAGGCACACCATGGGGATGACTACAAGTCTTTTCCTTGACTCCAGGCAAAATGGATGAGAATATAGTCTCCCCTCTGATTTCCTAAACACCCCGTGCAGGCGGAGGCCGGAGAAATCACATCAGCAGTGTACGGTCTTCACCTCCTCATACCCCACAAAATACAAAGTAGAAACTTGCTTCGAAGTAGTTCTGAGTCAAGCTTTAGTCAACTTGTGTGGCTGTTGTCATGGTTCTGAATGTCAACACCTGGCAAACTGAGATCAGGGCAAAGAACCATGCTGGGCACCCGAAAGAATGAGAGTGAAGAAAAGGTGGAATGGAAGTACAAATTAATGATCTCAGTAATGTGCCAGATGCTCTTTGCTCACCATCCTATTTAATTCTCGCATCCACCTATGAGATGAGCATTGGCTTCTCCATTCAAAGATCGGGTGACTGATATTCAGAGGATGTGGATAACCTGCTGCGGTACTCACAGCAGGAGTGTGGTAGAAAGCCACAGTGGCAGTCCAGCTTGCGGTCTCCAAAGCCTTTTATTCATTGACAACAAAAGCCATGCCTCATGATAACAACTGTAAAGTGTAGACTAAAGCTCCGTGAATGAGGAATTTATATTTTACATGGATGTCATTAAGAGTTAAGTGGGTTTTTGTTTGTTTGTTTTACTTCCATATTGTCCTCAGGCAACACTGGAAAAATCTTTTAAAATTCCAGGTCCTCTGGAGGTCATTTTAGTGGCCTTGGAAACTGTAAAAAAAATTGTTGTGAACAGAGTTTTTAGATTGTTTCTTGGCACAAACTGAATCATCAAGTGCAATGAGTTTAATTGATTACAGAAGAATGTTCCTTCGAGCTGATGCAGCAGCTCCTTTCAGTCTGTGTGTGGACCTAAATGTGAACTGAGGCAATGACTACCCGTGTTAGCTTTTGCTATTGGGAAAGTCTTCGGTGGGAAAAACTGGAAATGCTGAAAGCAATGTGAATTATTTCTTAAAGGATGCTTTCCACATGTGTAAAAAAAATGATTGCCTTTCTGTAGCCTTCCTGTTTAAATCGTACCTCGATTCTGTTTTCTCAGTCTGAGATTTTAATTCCTTCAGTGAAGGTGTGATTAAGACCATACAGGTGCTTCTGCTCCTCAGCTCTGTCACTGAGTAGTTGTGTGGGCTTTGTCAAGTTGTCACACCCTCTTGTCTCAGTCCTCCCCCTTCTAAAATACAAGAAACAATAATACCTACTACTTCATGTAACACCCTCATGATTTAAAAAGTTAGTATGTTAATACATTACCTAGAACATGGAAGGTAGTCAACAAATATTCGCTGACATTATTAGCAACACTAAAATTAACATTCAAGATGTCTTGAACGTGATGACAACATGTCATAGTTTGTGGATACAACTCTTGGACTGGCTGTTGGAAATTCTTTGCAATTTATAGGAATGAGATAAATTACAAAAACTGAAGGTACCAAAAAAGAGGGAAGCGGAAACTACATTCCGGCAAGCTGTTCATGTGCAGGAACTGCTTGGAGTGGTGCCTGGGCCTCGCATGCCATTTGCCTGCTCTGTGTTCCAACCTGACCAGGGTGAGGCCTGGCTTCCTCTACTGGTGTGCTGTAGGCTGCTGTAACAAAGTACCACAGACTGTGTGGCTTTAACAATGGGAATGTGTTGCCTCACAGTTCTGGAGGCTGGAAGTGCAAAACCAAGGCATTGATAGGGTAGGTTCTGTCCAAGGAGTGTTAGGGAAGAGTCTCTCCCAGGACTCTTTCCTCGGCATGTAGATGACCATCTTTATGTCCACATGGTATTCTTTGTATGTTCACATTGTCTCCCTATGTGCCTGTCTTTGTACCCAAATTACCCCCTTTTATGACACTGTTATATTGGGTTAGAGCCAACCTTAATGACCTCATTTTAACTCGGTTACCTCTGCAAAGACTCAGTCTCCAATAAGGATATATTTTCAAGTACTAGAGATTAGGATGTCAACATATTAATTCAAGGGGCACAATTCAACTCATAACACCCTGCCCTGAGGCCTCCGTGTCCTTCTCATGTGAACAATATATTCACCCCATCCCAATATCCCTCCAAATCTTCATCCTGTACAGCATCAACTCTAAGAACACAATCTCGCTTAACATGATCTAAATCAGGTATGGATGAGGCAAGAAGTATGAATCATGCTGAGGCAGAATTCCTTTCCAGCTCTGAACCTGCAAGGCAGACCCCGAGTTACATAGTCAGGGGTCAGAGAGAATATGTACTAAGATTAATAGGTTCAAGCACTGGCCCATAAGGAAGCCAGGTGTTCTGATTTTTAGGTTAGATTTGGGGGGATAGCACAGATATCTTTTTTCTCCCTAAGACATTTATTACGAAAATGGAAACTGGAATCTGGAAGTGAAACTCAAGAAAGACTTCATCATTGCACAAACAATTTCAAAACTTGGGGGTAGGAGGGAAAAAGACAGATACAGGAAACTATATACTGACAAGCCTGATGTGTATGCCTAGAAAAATCTTCCTGCAATGAGTAGTGGAGTCTCAAAGGAGAAGTGACTCTCCAATCACAGGCCGGATGACAAAATTATGGAGCCTTGTAGATACAGGGAGCAGTTTTGCAGTGAATAGAAGAAATAGTCATGTAATTGTGAAGTACCTAAAAATCTCAAAATTTAACTCACAGCACTTCTTTCTAAGCAACCCAATTTCTTACAGAAAGTACCAAGTCTCCCTAATATATAATTTTGCCCACATAATCACCCTGGAAGCATTTATGTAATCAGAAGTAACCTCTGGGAATGGAAACTGGAATCTGGAAGTGAAACTCAAGAAAGATTTCATCATTGCACAAACAATTTCAAATTAAGCACTAATCAGAGGGGAAAATTAGGTTTATTCACAGGGGCCACTCAAAATAACCCTCTTAATAATGTAGAAATTGGCTGTAGCTAAAGTCCCACAAGTCTAGACACAAATACATTTAAAATAAAGGAAAGCAGTCAATATAAAATGTAGCAAATACAAAAAGTCAATGTAAAATAGATTTCCCAGTTATGAGAAACATGGTTCCAGGATTGTAAGCAAACTGCTCAGGAAAAAAAGTCTGTGATTTAGCAGAATTTTAGACTTACAAGAAATGTCTTTGCTTTTATTAAGTGTCCTGATCTTAAAATGTTATTTCATTATTTCCCTTTTCTAATCAGGACAGATGCTGACCAAAACCAAAAGGGTCACTAGGCACTGAGGTCGCACCTTCAAGGTTAAAAAAAAACAAAACAAAAAGTAATCCAGAGTAAAGGGGAAACGAAGAAAAAGAAGGACACAAAATAGTAGTAGCCAGTCTCCCTGGGGTGTCATGAAACTCACTTGGCATTGAATTTGGAGAGAATCTGAGGAGGATACACAACTAACAGACTGCTCCACCCTGCTTTCTGTTGTCCCCCAGCCCACACCAAATCCTGAGACACAGACACCTGTGGCTGATTCAAGTGTAGGTTTTCTGGTGAGAGGGCCTGGCTTCCTCACTGTGACCGAGGTGACTATTAGTAACATTCTCACTCAACATAGGTTTTCTGGCTCTGCCCGTTCCCTTTTAATCTTCCTTCTCCTTTTCCACTATCTCTATTTTTACTCCTTTTCCCCCGTCTCTTCATGCCTTCCTCGTTCGAGACCCTTGCACCAACATTGTTTATTCCTGAAGATGGCCAGAGAGGTTGCTGACCTCTACTTTTACTCATGAAATTTTCAAACACACCTGCTCCCATGCCTTGCAAATGAGCCCTCTCTGAACCACCAGTCACTCTAAGGTGCTCTGCATCACTAGCTGGAGAATATCTGGTCTCCAGGCAACCAGAGAGGAGCAGTCTTTCTTCAGAAAAGATACTAAGTGCTCCCTTGCCCTGAAAGCCCTTTAAGTTGCAGGGAAGGGGTCCAAAGAGATCGGAACCAAACTTTGCAAGTTAGACCAATTTTCCCTATTTCTGAGTGATTCTAAAAAAAGAAGAGAGTAGCTGAAGTGGATATCAACTCTCAGTCACCAACACATGAATAATACAAAAATGTCAGAGGCAAATAATTGGTGTAAAGCTGCACTGGCCAATTTGATACTCATTAGCCACATGGGGTATTCAAATTTAAATCAATTTAAATTTAGTTAAAATTGAGTTCCATTTCTTAGTCACAATTGCCATATTTCCAGTTTTCATAGCCCTGTGTGGTTGGTGGCTACTGCATTGAACCGTGCAAATGTACAATGTTTTCAACAGCACAAGGAGTTCTATTGAATGGTACTGGGAAGGCCTGCAGGTGTGGAAAAGGAGATGCAGAGACAGAAATAGAGAGAAGCAGAGACACAGAGAGACAGAGAGAAAGAGAAGAGAGAGAGAAGAAATGAGGAAACAAGGACAGAGAAAGACAAAGAACAATAAAGAGGAAAGAAAAAAATAGAAAGAGAGTAAAATTGCAGGTCTGAGACTGATACTTTTTCTTCTAGGCTCTAGACACTCTGAGAGTCATAGGAATAATCTGTTAAGGGCAGCACACTTTCCCAAATATTTAATTTTAAGAGGTTGTTCTGGCTGTAAGCAAAATGAGTATGAAGACCTACCTATTCTGGGGGTTAGAGTTCTTACAGGCAATCAGTTAGTTGTTTTGACCTGACCCTACTCATTTTCGTTTGGAGTTGCCTTGCAGTCTAGCAGTGAGCATCTTGTGTCACTCCTCATCTGCTCTTTGCTCTGAATCTGGGAACGACTCTGGCAATGAGGCTGGAACAGCAAACGTATCAGAAGCTAAGAGCATCACTGAGAATTTAGAGACTGTGTCTGGTTTGGAAGAACCCAAGGGAGCTTCAAGAAAAGTAATCAGAGTGAGTAGGAAAGGATACATAATGCAAAGTGTTCCCTCCAGGAACTTTACTTCAACAAGAACAAGAGCATTTCCCTGAAGGACATGAATAATGTCAAATGTAACTCTTCACCATGCTTCTCCAAGGCACCAAATGGGCCTTTAAGCCACACATTCCTGCAGATTTAACAATGGATTCAAAATAGAAACTGTAAATTTGTTTTTTGCTTTTCTAAATTTGCAATGAGAAGCAGACATTGCTAGGTTTCTTGTGTGGCTAGACTGGGATATCAGCTTATAAATCAATGAGAAGTTTGTACAAAACAGATCTGTGGCAAGTCAGAGGTTTCAGCATTTTTGACCCCCTGTTTTATGTGGGGGACCACAGGACTGACCCAGAGAAAAGCTTCTGGCAACCTCTGAAAATATTTACAGAAGACATTTGTAGAATATAGGCTTATCTTATGAATAAGCAATGATAATGATGGTTTAATTTTCATTTATAATCCCTTAGAATTAATGAACCTACAAGTACATCTGAACCATTCTATCAGAGGGGGGTCAGGTCTGATCGTAAACCACCCTGTCACCCCACACACTGCTGAGAGGGGAACTAGCCCGAAAGCTCTTTCACTCGTTGCCTCTGAACCTCCGCTCCCCAAACCCCACTTTTGCATCAATCTTTCCATTTTGTGTGGTTTTCCAAGGAGGAGCCCTGTGACCCCAAATTACCAACAGAAACCTCTTGCTACAGATGTTCCTACCGTTCCTAGATAAAATATCTCTCTCCTATTCCCCACTAATTTGGGACCCTAATCACTTAACTCCTTTAAGGAACAATTCCCTGACGCTGAGCATCTAGACCAGAATAGCAAGGCTGAAGTGGAACTCTGGAGCGGTACTTCCTGGGTGTGAATTCTTTGTTCTGCCTTTTATTGTGTGTGAGTAAGTTATTCAATCTCTGTAAACTTCAGGTTCCTCCTTCCTAAAATAACAATAGGAGGATGGGACAAGTTAACATTACTAAAGTACTTAGAACAGTGCTAGTAGATAGATGGACAGACAGCAAGAAAGATAGACAAATGTTTGGGAGGTAGTGGGGTAGCACAGTCAAAGTCTGCCATTCATCCTTCATCCATGTACCTCTTACAGGAAAGTCACTAAGGACATAGAGGTAGCTAAGACATAATCCATGCACTTAGGAAGCTCAAAGTTTAATGGGAGACAGACATGTATAATACATTATAATGGCTGTGGTAGAGTCAGATACTAATTGCTTTAGGAGTTCAGAGGAAGAAGTAATTAATTCTCCCTGAGGGGTTGGAGCAAGATTCATGGATGAACTGGTGTTGGCCCGCAATTTCAATACACATCCAGAAGCTACTGGTAGTGAAGACAAGTGTCGGTCAGCGAGGACAGTACACAACAAGCCTATGGATGACCCCTAGGCAAGTGTAGTTCCCTCCCACACACAAGGTTACTATACACACTTATCCTCTGCAAGGGAACCGGCCCTTTGCCTTGCTTTTGCCATCAACACTTGAACAATGAATGCTTCTCTCCAGGACTATTACTTTCAAAGCAGCTTTCATTTTGAGCAGTCAGTTGTTAGAGCCATGGTGAGCCAATCACTGAGGTTTATGCATACACAAATACATAAATGTATATATACATGCATGTTTGTATGCACTCATACAGCATATTAAGTATAAACAATGTACATACATTTATACCAAGTAAATATGTATACATATATATTAAGCACCTGAGTGGGTAGCTCTTTATTAGGGCTCAAAGGATAAAGATAAGTAGGATGCCATAAAAAATTTTCAATATAGTGAAAATCTAGCATGTCGTTCCATAGGCACTGCTAGAAAAGGGGATAGGTCTTATTTGTGATACTGTCTTAGCTCAAGCCACTGCTGAGAAAGTCAGAACATATATTATGAGATATCCCAGTATGCTCCACTTGCAAGTACTGTTACCACCAAGTAGCAAACAAAAGAGCACATAGAAGAAGGAACGGGTATTAGATGTAGTCTAGTCATTGTGTACATCCCGTGACCATCAGGAAGCCATGTCCTTTTAGTAATGTCTTCCTCAAGATCTATGCCATTTACCCAGTCTTATGGTCCAGAATAGATTTCTCTTTAGGGTTTATGAGTGTAGAAAGAATCCTAGTTTGGGGATCAGAAAATCCACATTCTAAACCAAACACAGCTACAAAAGTAGTTGAGTGCCTTCAGCCATTTCACAGCTTTTTATTTCTCCATTTAAAAATTAAGAGATTGGTCTAAATGATCAGTAAAAAGGATTTTCAATTCTGATGTTATCATAAAGACACACAAATTGCACCTTTTTTGCATTTATCTTCTTCCCCAGGCCAACTATCCTCATTTTACTGCATAGCCAAAGCATTCAAACTACCAATGCCTGCGGGAATGAAGAAAGTCATCTTGGACTTCTAAATGTTGGCCAATTCAAAACCTGTTCATGTGTTTATTTTCAAATGTATTTTTCCCGTGAGAAAAATATGAATTTGGGGGGCCCAAGGGGCTGAATGCTGAGTTGAATGATATTCCTCCCAAATTTATTTGTTGAAGTCCCAGACCCCAGCACTTTAGGAGGTAGCCATACTTGGAGATAAGGTCTTCAAAGGGGCAGTTAATTTCAGATGAGGCCAGTTGTGTGGGACAATAACCCAACAGGATTTGTGTCCCTTTAAGAAGAGGGAGAGACACTGGGAAATGCACAGCGCAAAGGAAAAGCCATCGGGGGACACAGTGAGAAGGTAGCCATCTGCAAACAGGGGCCTCAGGGGCACCAGCACCTTGATCTGGAATTGCAGCCTCCAAATGCAAGAAAATAAATTTCTATTGTTTTAGCCACCTAGTCTGTGGTATTTTGTTAAGGCATCCCAGTAAATGTAAAAGATAAAAAGGAATTAATACCTCCTGAATCGGATTCTTTAAACAGCATGATTCTGTGTATATACAAATTTCACAAATTACCAAGAAGCCCAGGAGGTGGGAATCCCCAAAGAAGTGATTTCGGAATACAGAATGGTCCACCCACCTACCATTTGAATTTGAAACCATGTTCTTGCCTTTATAGAGATTGATACAGCACCATGAATTCTAAGAATCGCTTTGGGGAAAGGTGCGCAAAGTGTCTGAATAAGTAGGCCTACATACGTAGTCATCTCCCAAATGTATAACTTCTTCTAGATGTAGGAACTGGCAGTGTTGTAAGGCACTCTGAACTAAAGAAAAGTATTGCATCAGAAGATGATCTTATTCAGTGTGCTTTGAAATCCCCTAAGAAAAGCCATCCTCCACAAGTACAACTTTTTTTTTCTTCCGGCAAACTTTGTCTTAGCAAGCTTTATTCAAATCATCTGAGCTAAAGCACAGTTGTTACTTGATTGATACTTACTTCCAAGTGGAAACCACTGCAAAGTTTCTTTTGCATTGATTAGTGTCTTCCAGCTGCCTAAAAACCACAATGAATTCACAATGCATTAGGGATCGCGTCAGGGGGTTATTTATGGGTGAGGAGCATGCTTATCACCACCTCTATTGTGCTATCTATATGTCAAAGGCTCAGAGACTTATTATAAGGCCCTTCTTGGGCATTACTCCCACCCAGAGTGAATGACTGTTTCTGATTAGTCTTAAATTAGCTTATCCGCAATTTACTTTTTTTTTACGTAGGAAGAATTCATGTGCTTTCTTATAAATAAGAGTTTACACTTATCCATCACCATGTCTTGCCATAAATCTGAACAGAACTGCCTGTGGGTCTGAGCGACAGCTTAGTTACCAGCATTAATGGGTGACCTAATGTGCTCATCACTGAGGTGTGAACTCAGTCAGGCTCTTATCTGGCTCCACCACTGAAATAAATAAGCAAGCAAACTGCTGAAAAATAAATGGAGCCCTATCTTATTCAAAATGTTACCTGCATTTGCTGAGGGAGAATCCAAGGCGGTCAGCTCCGTTGTGGAGCTGTTCAGTGGTATTAAAAATTGTAGTGCTCTCTGCTTGAGAAGACAATACAGCACAGAACCAAGACCCCCGTATCTGATCAGAATTCACACAATGTAAAGTAAATGCTGAATTCCAAGGATTTTAGCTAGGTGGCAAGCCTAGGTTTTATCATGGACATAGTGATTTTTAATGAGTGGGAATAAATAGGTGAAATAAAAACAGGAAAAAGCACATAGAGGAATTAAAATGATCACCTGTTCTCTGAAAGAAGTTATTCTATTTCCCCCCAATCAAGACATGCAGCTTGGTCTGTGAGTGCTACTGAGTAATCAATAATCAAAGGCAGAAATGCTCTCAATGCCAAAAGCTTCCAAAATGAGAGAAAAGGTTGGATAGAAGAAAATAAATGGAGAAATAGAGAAGCCAATTCTATTTCTAAATGATTCGTAAATGCAGCTCTACCTAATGGAGGTTGACTGCCAGGTCAAAAGGAACAAATGGAAGAAAATAACAATAACAACAAAAGCACACAAAAATTCCTTTGATTACATTCCTTTGGAACATACAGCTTTCCAACTACTCTCTCTTTGAAACAGCTATAGCAGAGTTTCCTAAGTATACACATGCAATCTAGTGAATACATTTTGGTTATTCTTGTCTTTTATTTCTGTTGAACTTGGGGCTGCACAGATATCCCTTTAGGTTAATATCTCACTGTCAAGGATGGTGCCCCATAGGGAAGTTCAGTTGCTTCCTTCAGAAGTTCTTTCAGATCCTACCCCTCACTGTCAAAAATTCTGGCATCTTCTATTGGTTTTTCATTCCCTTTTATGTATCTTCCTTTTATTGTTTTTTTCTCTTCTTTGTATATTTTCCCTCTCTCTCCTCCCGCTGTCCTTATTATCTCTAGTCCCACAGGTTCTCAGCTGCAGTTTTCTTTGTTTTCTCTATTTGACTGGTAGCTTCTTTGACACCATCTCAGCATCTTTCGTATTCTCTTTCAGCATTTGCGTTCCCTCTAATCAACACCTTTCTTGTTTAAAGCCACGGTGGTCTTCAGTTTGTCTTGTGGGCTATTTGCCTTATTGTGACAAGAAGGATGAATTGTCTTCTGCTTTTCCAGCAGACCTAAAGTGCTGCCATCCATCAGCCTGGAGATGATTTCATATATGTAGGATGTCAGGGGCCAGAACGATACTAAATAAACAGTACTTGACTGAGAAGTTCCAGCACGATTGCTCTTATTCTCTGGGGAGCCCCTGTCCCTGGCTAGCAGCATCTGCCAACAGACAGATCAAATATTAATCAACTTCATTGTAATTGACTTGAACTCATAAGTATTTATGGATAATGTAGATTTCCCAATGTGTTTCAGAGATATTGGTAAAAAAAATACATATAGTATTTGATTTTATGTCAACTTGTTAAACAACTATTCATGATTGGGGGGACTGAAAATTCTCCACACAGACAGGTGTAACATGAACTGACTTTATTCCCAAAACTGTACAGTACTGTTATGACCCTGGAACATTCCAGTGGGTGAGATGAGATATTTTATTTATTTGGTCAAATCCCAAGTAAATACTCATCTAGATAAATAATTGCTATAATACAAATTTTTTTTCTTTTTAAAAAATATTTTATTCTTTTCCTCCCCCAAAGACTTCAAGTCAAGAGCTCAGGGGTCTGTTTGGGGCCTGGCAGGAGGGTTATGTGGAAGAAAAATGATGAGGTAATTCTGTGGCAGAGACTGTGAAGTTAACAGTCTAGACCTTGTGCCAGACAGATGACATCGAAAAGACTCAGAGGGTTTTGTAGAGGCCACAAGAGAATAAGAAAGCACAAATCAGCATGGTCGTGTCATTAGGCCCTGATCAAGCCAAGAAGAGCAAAAGTTAATTGTTCTCAAATGTCAATAGTGAACATCAACTATAAGATATGGGAGAAAAAGTAATTTTACCTCTACTCTCTAAGTTCTTGACTAAAACCCCTGTAACAAGAGATATATTAACAAAAGAGAAACAAAGAAGTTTTTAAACATATGTACCTCATGTATAACATGGGAGATACCCTCCCCACAGTGGCCTACACCACTGGTTTAAATACCATCTTCAGCTAAAAATAAAAAGCTTGAAGGAAGAAGGGGGCAGAAGGTCTAGTGATGGGGAAGTGACCAGGAAAAGTGTGGTAAAGGAGAGCAGGATTTCCTGTTCTAGAAAGGAAGACACTTTTACAAGTGGAGACTTCCTTTATAAATGTAAATATCTCTAACCATAGGGATAGGGTAACTGTTTATTCTCAAAGCTTCTCCAGTGTCTACCATTTCTCAAACTAATCCACCCCAAATAATCCCTATGCCAAAGAGGTATACTTTGGGGTGGCATATTCTGTTACTCCTCACAATAGTGCTCTGCATACTAGACAAGGTCACTGTCTTTCAATGGTCACGGCCAATACAGTATTCTAAGACCAGCACCAGGTCAGGGAGTCTGCTACTTCTACAAGGTCATGTGGTCCTTTTCCTTCAAGAACTCAGATGCCGTTTTAGCAAAAGGAAGGGAGTCAATATCTGAGACATTTGCTGAGCATTTTGTCTGAAGAAACTGAATTATCCAAGAGAGATGCATTGGCATAGCCCCGATAGGCAGTTTAACTTTAAATAGAGTGAATGCTGAACTGAGCAAAAGCTTGTTCAAACCAGCATAGGAGATGTTGTGAATTAGCCTCAATGACAAGGTGCATTTGAGCAAAGAGCTAAGCAAGGGGACGAGGGACTGGGACTCGAGAATATGTGTGTACGGGAGGGGTTCTAAAGAGAGAGAAGAGCAAGGACAAAGGCCCTGACGTGGGGAAAATGACTGAAATGGTCAAGAAGTAGCAAGGAGGCCAGAGTGACTGCAGAGAGCTGAGGAGAGGGGCTAAATAAGGAGATATGGTCATAGAAACAATAAGGATATCAAGACCTTAAAAAGCTTTTGGGGCCATTATGCAGACACCGGCTTTCATTCTGAGTAAAGTGGAAGAACATCAATGTTTGTCCCATAGAAGTGACGTGATCTGCCTCCCATTTTAAAAATGGGAGTTAGACTCTAGGAGTTAAGTAAGGAAGGTAAGTGAAGAGATTGTTTAGGAAGATGCTGCCATAACCCAAATGGGTGAGTGATGGCTTGAACCAAGGTAGCTATTATGGAGGAGTGAGAACATTAATTTGGGGCATTTTAAGTTTGAAGTACTGACCATGCTTTTTTTCTTTTTCTTTTTTTGCATTATTTTTATTCTTGTTCAAGTACAGTTGTCTCCATTTTCTGCCACTACTTTCCCTTGCCCCACCCACCCTCACCTCATACCCTCAATGCTTTCCCTCTTTGGTTTTGTCCACGGGTTCCTTATATATGTTCTTTGACAACCTTTCCCCTTCTTTCCCTCATTATTGCCTTTCCCCTTCCCCTCTGGTTACTGTCAGTTTGTTCTTAATTTCAAAGTATCTGGTTGTATTTTGCTTACTTGTTCGTTTTGTTGATTAGGTTCCACTTATAGGTGAGACCATATGGTATTTGCCTTTTACCACCGGCTTATTTCACTTAGCACATTGCTCTCCAGCTCCATCCATGCTGTCCTGAAAAGTAGGGGCTCCTTCTTTCTTTCTGCTGTGTAGTATTCCATCATGTAAATGTACCACAGTTTTTTGATCCACTCATTTACTGATAGGCACTTGGGTTGCTTCCAGCACTTGGCTACTGTAAACTGTGCTGCTAGTGCTACAAAACTGGGGAAATCTGTATCAGAAAATCAGGTCTGGAAATCTTCAGCTTCTAGATGGTATTCTAAGTCATAAAACTAAATGAGACTATCACAGGAGTGACTGTAAGGGGAAAAAATAAAGCATTAAAGGATTACGCCCTGAAGTAATTCTTTATTTGGAGGCCAGGGAGATGAAGAGGAGCAAGGAAACATAAATGTTTTCCAGGAAAGTGGAAAGAACACCGGGTAAGTGTTAGTGTCTTGGAAACCAAGTAAAGAAAGACTTTCAAGGAGGAGAAAGATAGTTTTATTATTAGTGGAATTAAAGTTCTTGCTGTGTCACAAGAAAAAGAATTTCCTGAGACACACTCAAGAGGATAGGGTTCTGTGGTAAACTTTATTGATAATGTAAAATTAAGGGGATTCCCCTCCTGACTTCCCAATGTCCCATCTTCATCTGTCTTGCCATGGAAAAGGTCCAATCTTATCTTCAGCAGGGCCAGAATAAAGGCCACTGCCCAGAGTTTCTGCTCCATATTAAATTACAGGCCAGTACAGCATCTAGCTAGCTTAGCACGTGTTTCCCACTGTAGTCCTGCATGTTGCTGTGCTACATGCAGTATTCAGGCTCCCTCCTGGAGCCTGCATGTGAAGTCTGCCCTGCGGCCATGAGGCTGCTAAGACCACATCACCATGGAGAGAACAGGTGAGTGCTCTGTGCAAGTATGGGTCATCAGGTGAGAAAGACAGAGGGAGAGAGAGAGAGAAAGAGAGACAGAGAGAGAGAGAGAGAGTTTCTTTGTTCCCCTGGGATTACATATCTTGGGCTTGGAAAAGACCACAAGCTTTTTCAAAATGACAAATCAATTTCCCAGGCTTTTGCGAGGTTTGGTGGGTCCACATACTAGTTAGACTGACAGACTTTTTTGGTCCAGAACATCCCTCTGGGCCCCCAAACAATCCAATACTGGAAGGGGGAAGGGAGGAGTATTAATCCCCTTGGAAAAATGCTGTAATCCCCTTGGGTGTGAAGCTGTAGTTCCTGGCTAAGCAAGCAGGCTTATGCTCTCTGGTTTATTGAACTCAATGTCTAAGTCCCTTTGCTCTCCTTTTTAATTTTTTAATTAATATTAGTTAAATCCTGACAGTAATGGTATGATACTAAATGATACTGAGAGTTCTAATAAGAGGAAGACTATGAATTGATTGGACTTGACTACATAGAAGCCGTTGGTGAATTTACCAAGATCCATTTTGATGCACTAACTAGGATTACTAATTGGAGGATATTCAAGAAGAAATAGAAAAGCAGAATCAGAAATGGCAAGTATTAATGTATACCACTCAAAATACTTTGCTATAAAGAATAGAGAAATGAGGCAATAGTTAGTTAGATAAATGGAGTCAAGAAGTGTTTTTACTTTCCAGATCAGAAAAGAGATAGCATCTTGTATATTGGTGAGAATGACCTAGTAGAAAAGGAAGATTTTTATGATGCTGAAGAGAGAGAAAAGAACTGGTGAACAGGGTACGAGGAGATGACATATATTGCAAGTAGAAGAGTGAGCCATAAAAGGGAATCCAGACAGCTTATCTCTATAACAGAGAGAAGGCAAGTTCTGACATGCTCACAATTTTCCAATATCTCATAATGCATAACAGGGATTGAATATGCTGTTATTTTATTTATAAAGGTGAAGAAACTCACACACAGATTTTCAAAGGCTAAGGAGGCAAGGAAGCAAAGTAGCTTAGAGTGTAGACTAAGTCAAAAGGATGAATCCAGCTCTGCCATTCTAAGCTCAAGTTTCTTAATCATCAACAAGTTACGAGAATTACGTTAGATACTGAGAGCTAATGACAGTGACGGAAAGCCTGGGTGCAGTTGCTCAGCACTGTCTTCTCTTCTTTGTCATGGTGCTTTGCCACGTTTCTCAGCTGTGGTTGCAGGGAGGTGGAGCCAAGCCATGTGACTGAGTGCTGTCTGTATGAATATGGGCAGAGTGACAAACATCAGTGCCAGGCCTGGTCTTCTCTACCTTCTATCGCATTCTTTCTTCTGCTTCCACCATCATTCTGCCAGCAAAGGGAGAAGGCATTGGATGATTTTGAGGCTCTAGAAGATGGCAGAGGTACTAACTGGATAGAGAATGGGTCCCTTCTGATTTGATGCGAGCAAGAACTAAACTTTTATTACATTACATGTTTTATTGCGTTAAACCACTGAGATCCTTGGTTTATTTACTAGAGGTACAAGAATTAATTAACTAATGCAGCAAGTCCTTACTAAATGTTAAGTATCAATATTAATGTGGTTAGCCCCATGCCACAACATTAAGTGATGTTAGTGATCAGCAAACATTCAAGGTTCTTCATTACTTCTCTAATTCTCTTTTATACCCCACACTAAATGTTTTAATTTTGGTCTGCTCTGCATAAGAAGCCACGTGCCTTTCAGAGCATAAACCTGACTGTCCTAGGAAAGAAAGAGCAGTTAGGTCTTGTCAGGAACTCAGTCTTTGAGCCCTCTTATAATTACGTTAAGCAGCAAACTCTGTTGCTTTTGTCTCCTTTTAAGTTGAAATGGAACCAGAATATCTGGTACTCTAAGGTTTATATCACAACTAGATAAAAACAGCATTTCCAGCTACCATCCCTAAACTGGGACAAACGATGGTTGACATTTTTCAATTAGCAATATGATAATTGCTATCCTAAAATTTGTTTAATTTTCCAATTTATAAAGGATCCAATTTTCTTTCTTATATTTTTTTGCTTGTTTAATTAGAACATAACATTAGGAAAAACTCTTTAATATTCAAGAAGTACATCTTAAATAGCATCATGTCATGAATATTCCCCACTGTAAAGTCATACTTCTGCTTTGACCTTGTTGTCATTGTTTTGTTACATAAATTATTCAGCCCGGTATGTCTTATAGATTAAATACTCTAGAAACAAATTAAAAAGCATCCCAGTGGCTTAAAAATGTCAAGAAAGTCTTCTTTCCTCTGAATACCTCTTATAAAATGGGAGAGTGAAAAATAACCCCACAATAAAGGTAAAATGATTTGTTTAGAGATCAAATTGTCAAGTGAAATAAGCACATCGTCCCTTTTAAAAAAAAAATCTCATAACTCACTTCTCATTGTTGAGTTCAGATAGGCATATGCAACTTGCTCATTGATATGTGGAAGAATGAAAGCAATATGCCTTCTTCTGCCCCAATACCACTGGACTTTTATAATCAGTGCAGGCTTCTAAAAGATGTATTTTCCCCAGAAGGCAGCCTGCTCAAGCTTCTTTTGCCCATTAAAGAGAGTTGCCAGGAAGCCAAAATTGTTCCTAAGCAGAGCTTTCCAACAATAGCATGGTCTGCTAGTATGAGTCCTGGCCCCTAGAAGTTTGAGCTTAGAAGTTAGATGGCCAATTATGGCAGAAGCTATAAAAGAGTTCCTTAATTGAATCAAAAACCCATTCATTCATTACTTCAAAAAAGCCTCTATTAAGCAACTAATCTGAGAATACAAACATACAAAGACAATATCCCTTGAGAAGCTACTAATACTCCCATTACATTTTCTCTTTGCCAGAAGCTGCTCTGATCAAGTCTTAACTTTACAAGTATTAACTCATGTATTTCTCACAAAACCTCTATTAAGTTGGTCTTATTATCATGCTTGTTTTATAGATGATAAATTGAGACCCAGAGAAATTAAAAAATATGTCCACGTCACATAGACTGAAAGTGAGAGAAGGCTTGAACGTAGTTACCCTGACTCCGAAGTTTGTGGTCCATCCCCTGCCTCCTCTTCCTTAGGGTCTCAGGCCCCGACAGTCCACAAGGGTGACCAACTGAGAAAGGAGTAAGTACACTTTCATAAATGTAGCGTGAAGGCATGTACATAGGATAAGGATACTCGTATCTAGCAGGATTTCCAATTTGCTTTTAAATCCTTACGTCTGATCTTAAGATCAAACTAACTACAATGGGGAGGGCACAGAGTAGGTTTTTGACTATGAGATTTGTCCCAAATTTGTAAGATAGCATTGTTTTTAAATAGATCAGGGCTCTCGCATGTGTGAAGAATGACATATGGCCTTCTCTCTTCACAATGCCACTCCCACACTTTGCAACACCGTTCTACTGTGCAGACATGCCAGGCACAGTGTGCTATGTCCAGCCAGGTCTGTCTCCCAAGATTGGGAGAAACAGGCTCATTGGGCCATGACCTTAGGATTTTAAAAATATTAACAGTTTTCTTAAATAGTTAATTTAAATTCTGGGAGTCACTTTTTCATTAAAATGAGTTGACCTCAAGAGCATTATGATCAGCCATATAGAAAATGACCTATTCTTCAGAGGTGCTAACAAATTGATTTCTCTAAAATATAGTTGATTCTGGGGCTGTTTATAATCTCAACCTAACTTCAAAAGGCAACAATTGTAAAGTTCTTCCAATAATTATCCCTATTATATGCATGCTCTACCTTTCTCTTCTGCAATCCCATTGCATGCCCTGATAAAGCACAGTGTGCATTATTCAATTCTTCCAAAATTCCCCTTTTCCTTAAAGATGGCTACAGGTAGTTCTGATTTGGAGACAGAGGCAACAAGTTCGGGGGTCTTTTTCTTCACAAATAAACCTCTCCACTTAAGAATAATAATTACCATGGTAACCCTAACAGCTTAGGAATTGTTCAAGCATGCAGTTTCTAGGGAGAAAAAAATCTCAGCATTTCTGAAGCTTGTTTAACCCTTTGAGGTTCAGTGTCTATTTTTTTTTAATGGCAGAGTCAATTTGTTTTAACCTTTTTGTCAAAATAGATAAGAAACCTTTCCACTGGAAGCATCAGCAAAGGATGGGAATGAATGAAGAAGAATATATTTCAAAGTAATCTAATCTCACTTAAAAGAAGTGCAAGCCAAATATGGCATTTGAAAAGGCATTCGGCTCGGACACAGGGAGCGCCCCAGCATCTCGCGGCGCTGCGAGGAAGGATGAGTAATGACTAGCGCAGTCAGTACGCAGTCAATGGCGAGGCTGTACAGGGAGCCGTGCAGTCTCCTCTCTGCCGCATGCGGCATCAGACTCAGATCATGTAGGAAATGAACAATCTTGGTAGCCTAATCTGGCTGTAACTGTACCTCATGAGCGGAAGTCGGAGGCTGGGGTAGTTATGGCTTCTCTGTCTGCCTTTTCCTCTTACCTCATTCTGCCTAATGGCGTGTTGCCTGCAGCACCAAATGTGAGAGCCAAACCAGAGACTGAAATATTTGCAGCAAGTGCAGTTTACTGGGAGCAGATACACACCTCCTGGAAAAGAGCAATTCATACCGAACAAACACTGAACTGGGTTTGCACAACCATATTAGATTATTAGAAAGAACTCTCAACTAATCTAATAGACTATGCATAAAATCTTTTAAAAACATTGGATATTCTTGCTAGCATTGCTTATTAGTGGTTAGAAGAAGGAATTCTCACTCTGAATTCTTCTCCAGTAAAAACTGCATTCTGTGGTGCATTTGTAAAACCAATTAGACTGGTATCAGAGGAAAAAATGGAAAATTATGCTGTCCATGTACAAGTGCATTCATCTTGTTTCCCAGTAAACCTTGATTCATGGGTCCCCTTGGTTAATATCTCAGAATATATTTTTCCATATTTATTTTCCTTCATTGTTTGCAATTTCATTGTATAATTTAAACTATATTGTCTGTGAACCATATAGCTCATCTGGTGAATTTGTTCTGTCAGTGAGATTACTTCTTCTTGTGTGTTTATTAAAATTTTAATATAAGTTTCACTGGTAGGCAAACCACAGTACTTTCAGAGAATTGTTTAGTACATGTTCTTCATGTTGCTGCAGATGGAGGAAGGGAAGGTAAAGGATGGAAATATATGATTTGAGCCCAGTATTCTAACAAAACCTTGAAGGTGGCAATTAATAGTACTATTATTACTATTACTGCAATTCTTATCATTATTATTTTAAAATCATTTCCTTCTTCTAGGTATTCTGTCATGAAGGAAAAAAATAAGAGGAGTAGCCAGGCATTTTTTTTCCCCTCACAAGCCATTTATCTTCCCATCAAATCTTGATGCTCATACTGGGCAATGAGCCTCTGAAAATAATGGTTTGTGGCCTTGGTAACTGAAGGCAAAAAGCAATATAACCATTTCCGGATCTCATGATGGGAATGAAATAAACTTCTGTCACTACTTTTTATCTTCCTTCCCAATTCTTTCACACCTTCAAATCATTCTTCACTTTCCAGCCTTTAGCGTTGCACTTTATTATTTCTTTTTTCCAAAAATATTGTGCCAAGGTCTATAGCCAGAGGAAAAGCTTGCAGTGGATGAAACAAGATTCTTTCTCAAAACTACTTTAGGTGAGCTGTTTGCATTCCTTTGGTTTGAAGCCTCAGTGGTTCTGAATTAATGACACCAACCTACACAGCTTTGGTCTTCATGTTGAGAAGATGATTGTCTAAACAGTCTTCTCCCCAAATGATCCAAGATTATCTTTGGCTGGCATCCAACCCTCCTTCTTTTTACCTCCTAGCCACTCTCCTCCACCTCATAGTGTGTTTGTCTTTGTTCATAAATATCGTTAACACAACTGTCTTGAATGTAGTGAATTTAAGAGGTTTTAGAGTATCAGGAGACACTGTTTATGTTTCCATAGTGCCCCCAGTAGACCTCATTTAGGCACCAAGAAAGTGCCTGCCTTCAGGTCTCCTTCCCTTCTCCTAACACACTGCCCCATCCTCCCGCGTTAAAGCTCCATTCTTGGGTGGGACAGTATTTTTTACTCCATGGCTTCCTCTCTTAAATTTTTACTCTTCAGGGGGAATTTAAAAAAGCATTAAGTTATCTTTAATGGTGCATGTGAATTCCTGTATCTGGACTCATTTTCTTCCACTGGCTTATACCTTAAACAGAGTATCAAAGGAATAGTATTTGCTATTGGGAAAAATTAGGAAGGATATTATGGTTATTCCAGAGCATTGGACATTCTCAGGAGAAGGCATTGTTAGGTGAACAACCTCCACGAGAACCACAGAGGGATTATGAAGATAATGTTTGCAAGCAAAGAGAAAAGTGGTTCAGAAAGGAGATGTGATAGGAGATGAAATATTTTTTTAAAAACTTACTTCCTCTTTCTATTACCTAGGACCATGGGGTATACCAGGAAACTATATAGAACCCCCAGAGATATGCATTTAAACTAAACCTTCTATCTTGTGTGTTTTAAATCTTATAACTGAATCATCATATCTTTGAAATGAGTTCCAAATTATCAGAACCACTAGATATATATTTAGGTCTTAGGGGTTCTGTCAGCTTCTTTTTTTTTGCCTCCATCTGACTGGCTTCCCCCACATTAGAGACTATATCATTCCAAAACTTTCTGCAGCCAATAAGAAAATAATTTAATAATGATCTGCTTTAACTTTCACCAACTCTATACTAAAGGAATGAAGAAGGTGGAATTGAAGTGAGTGACACATCATGCTAGAATGCAATGTATTCCTTTTCAAGACAGCTGGGAGTGTGCACTGTAATACAACAACTAGAGAAAAGAACATTTAAAAAAGAAAAAGATGAGAAACTCAGTGAAGGATACACAGGGACTCCCTGTACTATCTCTGAAACTTTCCTGTAAGTCTAAAATTACATCAAAATAAAAAGTTTTTTAAAAATAACAAAAAAGAAGAAAAGTAAGATGGAAGAAAAAGAAGAGGAGGATAGAGGAGAGACCACAATATTAAGACTGGATGGAAAATAAGGAAAGATGAGTAACTTTTCATGAGTTCCCATCCCCTGACAGACACTAAGGTGAATGTCTGATATTTTTGTGCATTAATTCTGACCCTATTTTAATGAGATAGATATTATTCTTCTTATTTTAAGATGGAGCACATTAGGATTCTAGAGGGTAAAAATGTGTCAAGCAAAATCACACAAACAGGAAGCCACCCAGTTAGAATTTCACTCAGTATGTCCTAGATTTAGAATTATTTTCTAATATGTTGTATGTCAATTATACCTCAATTAAAAAATAATTCTTTGAGTTTTCTTCAGATTCACTTTCACTTCTTATGCCCTCCATAGTCTTTGCTTTTGCCACACATTCGATAGACCTGCATCCAATCAGAACTTCCTCCTATTCAGTTGATGTGATTTTTTTTGGTTTTTTTTGCTCTCATTAAGTATGCTGTCCTTATGAAACACCCAGGCCCGTGTTTAACTTTGTAAGGCAATGAGTTCGAGAAAAATCCAGCTGAGGTACCCAGCTTTCAGTGCAGGGGTAGTTGCATTTTACATCAAATAATCCTTTAATATTCTCTTTGACAAGTGGAATCCACACTCCCTCATGTTAAATTGTTAATGGCTTCCCCTGTGGTTGGCTTCTGGTTCTGATTTCATCATAATTTAGTTTCTTCATTTTATGTCAGTAAAATAGTCTAGAATAACATCATGGCCCATGGCTAGAAGTCCTTGACGTGCATAAGATACAAGGTAAATTTCACATAAAATTCTTGCTTTTTCTCTTATTCTTTCATTCTTTCCCCCCTGTCCCTGGTTATTCATTGTTTGCTTTCTCTCTCTCTCTGTCTGTCTCTCTCTGCCTCTCTCTCTCTCTCTCCTTCCCTCCCTCCTTCCCCCATTCTGTTGTAATATTTGCATGGGTTCTTAAATCATACTCATACTCCAAGCCATTCTATAACATATCTATGTTATTTGTTATCTATGCTATTACAGATTTGTGCACCATTGTTCTGTAAATATTAGCTATCTCAACCTTTAAGAACAGAAGAAAATATTTAGCACAATACCTTTTTTTCTGGTGCTTTAGGCAGTTATCTTATTTTATTTCATTTTTTGCTTGAAGGATTCTGTTTAGACAGTGACCTTATTTCAATTTGAGTATACAGATTTCTCCAGTTTTCATAATAACCATCCATACTTTGAAATGACCTTCTATAAAATTCAGCACAGGAACTATTTATTCCTCTCAACATTCTCTCAAAGGCTGAAGTTACTTATTCTTCATATGTCCTGATAACTTTTTGAGTTGATGCAGGATACTTTAAAAATCTGTTTTCCTAAACCACAGATTAACAACGCTCTTCTGATAGTAGAGTAGCCTGGACTCTCAGTGCGGTGCTCTGCGACCATCACGAATTGCATGGTTGGAAGAAGCAACGGCATACCTTGATGGTCAGGCATATTTGCCCCTGCAAGAATCACATTCATTTTCCCACTGAAGTTAATGTTCTGAGTTCTCTTAAATAGCAAGCCTAGAAGGGAGTATGACAAGGCCACTGTTAATGACTCCTACAGTTACAGTGTCTGTACAGCTAATCCTCTAAATCAGGACATTTTGACAGTGAAATTGAAGACTATCAATAATACATACTAAGAAAACATGTATGAACTTGCATTATCCTCGGTAAACTGGGATGTATTGTCACTTTGTTATTTGGTATAATTATTCATAGTATATCCCTGTCACTCTCAAAGTGTCCCCATTTGGGGAAGTAGTGGTTCTTGAGTTTTTTGTTCTCAACTCCTTAACCCTATTAAAAATTAATTAGGACTCAAAATAGCTTTTGTTTATATGAATTATATCTCTCCACATTTATATGTTATAAATTAAAAGACATTTAAAATATTTTTACTTATTCGTTTAGAAATAAAAATAAATATGTTACATGTTTGTACAAATAACACATTTTCACAAATATGTTATTTTCTAAAACCCATCAGTGAGAAGGTGACAATGGTTTACATTTCTGGAAATCTCTTTAATGTCTGGCCTAACAGCAGACAGCTGGATTCTCATGTTTGCTTGGAGATTCCATCTGTTGTGATATCACATGTTGTGTAATTTTTGGAAAACGCTTATGAGAAAATAAGTGATAAGAGTGAAAGAAGCAAATAACATCTTAATATTATTTTGAAAATAGATTTGACCTTCCAGACTCCCTGACTGCACTTTGGGAACTGCTGGATTGCATCCTCTCTTTACTTATGGACAGGAGAGCCTATGGCACAGAGCTCCCTGGAACTGGCAAACCACATGTGCCTTTTCTTGTTGTCTCTGCCTAGAAAACACACACACACACACACACACACACACACACACACACACACGGACACACCCCTTCATCTTTGGTTAGCCATTTCCTTTATATCATTGATGTGTTAACTTTAATGTGGTTTCCTATGAAAAGTGACTCCTGACCTCCAGGAGACCAGATTCCAGTCTTTGGCTATTTGTTTTGAAGGAACACTATGCATTCTTTGTCCTCGTACTCACTATAATTTCACATCGTGAAATTGCTGATGGAAATATCTGTTTACTCCACAGATGGTAAGTCTCAAGAGGGTTCACAGGAGGTTTTTATCCTTTTGAACACAGCGCCTTAGACTGCTCAGCTACCCTCAGTTCTCTATCTCCAGTTTCTCGGTGTTGGGCTCCTCTCTTGAATGATGCCTGACACAGAATAAAAGCATAACAATATTCCATGTTCAAATTACTTGGTGAGTAAACCAATTAAGGATGTGCCTAATCTTCACATCCTGAAAGCCAGGTCATCTGTGTGCTACTGGACAGAAGTGAGGCTACCGTCTGTGGGAAAATAAAACTAAATAAAATATAAATCTTACATTTTTAGTATAAGTTATAATAAACACTGAGATACAGACCTAATTATAATAAGGACAAAAAAAGAAGGCAGAACAAAGGTTGCAGAAATGATAAGATTTGGCTACTCCAAAAGCTTTTCATGAATATAAAGCAGTTTGGTTACAGCACACACTTATTACTTGTCCTACTCATATTACATGGTCCTTCAATATCTTATCCTCAGTGAATCCTTCCTCTTCTGAATTCCTGTACTATCAAGTGTTTTATATCCCTAAGACCCTTTTCATGTATTGCCCATGTACTGTAATTATTTTTCATGGGCTCTATCATATTCTTTACTAGATGACAAATTTGAAAGCTTATACTCTGTGCCTTATTCTTTCTTTCTCTCCCCATAATACCTATATAGGACAAAATCCTGCACATACTAGGCATGACAAATGGGCATGCATGGTGCAGAGGGATACATTAGAACACCAGATCGCATCAAGTTCACCTTATTTTTTAAAAAAGCAAAATAATAAAAAATTGTGATGTGGATTACAAAAAAAGTTGGAAGTCAAAAAAATCTATTCCTGGAACTCTGCCATGTACCCTGACTGGGACCCATTGTGATGAATTCCTAACCTTCAGCAAATTTGCTGCCCATGGGTATTCATGAGGGAATGAGCTCCAACTCCACAGTACGTTCTCAGCCTCAGGGTTTAGCCTCTCTCATCCTCTTTGAGTTACAGGTCCCCGTTCTTTTACTCAGATTTATGAGTTCAGACGGCATCATAGGAGGCAGGTACAGCACATAAATCAAATCACGCAGGCGTGTGGGACAAGCTGAAAAATTATCATTGTCCCTTCGCACACTTCACAATGTCAGAGGATGTGTCTGATAGTGTAGAAGCTTAAAATGGCTAATGCGACTCATTAAGTGCCTAGCTTTTTATGTGGGTTTCACTTAGGCACAGTGAAAAGACTGGTTTCATATACAGGGTGGTGCCAAAGTAGATTTGCAGTCGTATGTGAAACACAGAGTTTATTCTTGTAACATCATTTATTATTGTATTATTTTCCATATGAACTATAAACCTACTTCTGCCTCACCCTGTATTTCTGTATTCAACAATAAGTTTGCAGCCTAACTGCATAATATACAACATGCGAATTCTATTTGTTAGAAAATGGTGTGCGACTGGGCATTCTCCACGGTTTCTCTAGTTCTAAAATTCTACCATTCAATGAGGTATGTTAAATGTTTGATATTGTTTAATAACAGTGGTCCTGAGAGCATTAAAAATAATGTTCCTCATTAAAAATAATAACATGTAGTGTTTCTCAATGGATTTCCACTCCTGAGAGAATAAAGAATGATAAATGTCAGCAAAGAAAAGTATTTTCTTTACACTAACAGATTTTGAATGGTCTGTATCAAAATAACTCCATGTAAGTGGCACATATACCTGGTTTTCTGTCAAAGACTCATGCTTCCACCTTGGTTTTAAAACTAATTGTCCAGACAGTGTTTATAAGTCCACATTCTCCTTGCATCTGTGCGGGCAATGGAATAGAGCCATGCAACCGTAGCCAGTGAAGTCTGGGCACAAAGGATCTCTCTCTCATACACAAAGGATATATACCATCTCTCACTTCCAGGACTAGCCAGTAGGAAACTTCCATATAATCCTTCATGCCCTCTTTCTTGACATTCAAACCAATCTCAGAAACCAAGCAGTGCAGATAGACAGACCCTCTATCGGCCGGGATCCTGAGTAAATGCCTGGAGCAGAGCTTCGTTTGCTTTCCTTGAGCAACCTCCCCCAACCCACCCCAGTTGCTAATGACTGCACATCACACGAGTGAGAACTATTTTCTATTTTCTAAGCTGCTGATATTTTGGAGTTTATACAGCAGCTACTGCTACCGTTGCCAGTACAGTTGTGCTTATATTATGTCTTCCAAAACAAAGTGCAACAGTAAGTATTATTTTCTTTAGGATCTTTTAGACGTTTTCTGTTTCCTGCTATGAATCTTGGCATAGATACACACTGTAAAAAACAAAATGATGTGTTTTGGTTGAAGTATTAAACTTTGTTTACTTTAATTGCCTAGGATACTTAAATATTAAATTCTGAAAAGAATTTACTATTGACAGAAAATTAGATAATGCAGAAATACAGTTTGTACTATATCCACAACATTTTCTTTTAATACCCTAGAAGGGTTAGACACAGAGTAGGCCTTGTGCATTTTGAAGTAACTACATTCTCCCTCAGGATCTGTCATTTCAATTAAACTAACTGATATTTCCATGTTCATAAAAATGAAATATGAAGCAACAATTCCCCTTGTCGTCTTTATCCTTCTGAAAGGTGAGAAATAATTTTTGGAATGTCCTATTTTTGTTAGCAAAGCTTTCACAGCCGCTGAGAGACTCGGGCCCCTCAATGCTGGAGCAGGTCAGGCGCCTGCACCTGGGCCCCCGCCTCTTTTCCTCTCTGGCTGGCTGGTCTCTACACACCTGCATAGCTGTGTCCGTAGTTTTGTTTTCCTGCCCTCTTATTCCGCACACAAAATTTGCCCAATTAGGATTCAACTTGAGATTCATACATTTGTCGGCAGGAAATTTTTCTGAGCATATACTGCTTCTCTGCCTTTCTTCCTACCATGCCTGAGTCTTTGGGATGTAGTGCCTCTTCTGCTTCAGTTATTTGGGTTATGAAATGGCATCGAGTCTCAATTTTACCTGCGATGTCATAGTCACTTTATTACCCTACAATCTCTAATTCACTTTCTTTACTGTTAGACTTTGTGCTATAATTTAGAGACATGAGAGTCACTCGGTATTGTTTTTAATCTTTGTGACAATTACATTCTCCTGTGATAATTCTGTTATTATTATACCTATATCATATGATATATTGAATTATGAACAATAACTTCAGGAAATTCAAAGCAGATTTTTGTCAAATATTTAAGGAATTAATTATTTACAACACTTTTTCCTGAAATATCAACCTAATAATTATCTCTCAAAAAGAAACTGTAGTTATTTTCACTTGGACTACCAAATTTGAGATTTTCCTATTATGTTTTAGATGATATGTTTATTACTAGTAATTATCGTACCTTTTCTGAAAGCTATTTACTACCTAACTGACAGTTCACTCACATGATTGAGTTTCCACATACTTGCTTTCTAGAAGATTTGGATATTTGTCCATTTTCAGTTTTGCAACACCAATCCCATTTTTCATCTCTCTCCATGATTAATTGCAGTGGATGTGAAATAATATGCAACTTCCAGGCATAAATTAATCTGAGTTTAGTGTTTTCTTTCTATACCCTGACATTATCTGGTCGAAAAAACCTAAAGGCCTTTTTCTTATGTGAAAGTAAAATTGAACTCAGTGGGTTGTTTGTCCCCTTCTGTTACCTTTCATCATCTTGCACAACAATAAGCCCCTTCTTTTCATATTGGCCTTCCTGATTGGATGATAAATTTAAAAGTACTATTTTTTTTTGTTGAAGTGAACATGTGTAGGTATCAACCAGGTCATTTGGGATTTTATCCAAGTGGACGTTATTCCGAGAGTTTCAGGCTACTTCTTTTGTTTGAGTCCTTGGTTACATGCAGGTTTTTCTAGCAATAGTTTGTGCCCCTTTAAAGTTGCAGTTCATGTGAAAACATTTTACCATTTTATTGATTTAATGAAAGAATTTTTGGAAGCCTAGAAGTTACATGACAAAAAAAATATAAATGAAACAAGCAAAGATAATGTTTGTAATGATGAAGTCTTTGAGGACCTCTTCTCGTGATCCGTGCCTGGGTTTTACCCGCGTGACTTCCAAGGCAATCACACTCCATAGTATGTGTTCACATAACAAAGTCATTGCATGCGGTTATGCCCACAGCTACGCATCTGTGGGAGTTTCGGGAGAAAAGGTCAGTGAGCTTCAATTACACTTGTGCTGGATTAGCACCTACCTGCATTTCATTTTGCTTGCCTTTTTCAGTTTCGATGAAATTTCTACCTCAGAGACTTACCTGATTTCAGATCAAAACTTTGAAAAAGGTTGATGTTGTAAAGCTTCTGAGGAGAGCTTAGGGTCTTTAAATTTGATACCTGTCAAAGATTTTCCTGGGATCTAGAATTTTCCTTAAATGCAAAAGATATACCCCATAAACAGAGGAGTTTTCAACTTTATGGCTTGTATTTTTTTAGAACTATATTACTTTCAGAAGCATATTTGATTTTTGTCTTGCTTTACATTTCAGCCAGGATCACTGCTCTCGATCAGGCCACATATGTGCAAACTGTTTCAAAGTGTTCATGGAAAAGGAGAAAGTCTTTCGTACCTTTTTAAAATGTAATTCATAAGGGAAAGGAACACTGAAGTCTGTAGACACAATGACTCCAGAGAAGTGCTTTAGTGGCTGCTCCAGGCCATCGTGAAATACCACTGGCCTTTGTGATTTTAGCAATCTTGTTTTGGATTACTTCTTACCACTGTTTACATACCTGTTTTCACTTGTTTAGTCATGCTGTTCAGGACAACAAAAATACATATTGCTTTTCTCATTTTCCCCAGTACTTTAAATGGAGGCTGTATTTCAGCAATTCATATGAAAACAGGACTGACTTCCTACATTCCTTCCTGGAAAGGGTCCTAAAGAAGCTCTAAGTGTGGAAATAATTTACTCAGTGATTACATGTTAACTGTGAATATTAAAAATTTCTTTTCATTTCTGAAACACAAACTGCTTCGAGGTTTGTAATTTATTTTAATTGAAAGCTGAGAGAATTGCTGCTGACTATAAAACATGAGAAAACAGTTCATTTGGGTCTGAAAGAATGGAGGCAAACCCAAATGCTCCCAGGGGTCAGGCAGGGAATGTGAATGAGAGAGGTGGGCAAGATGGATTCAGCAGGAAGCTGAACAAACGATTCCAGGAACCTGTATTTTTATTTGAATGTTCTGCTTTCCAAATACTGGCAACTGACTCAAAATTTTTTGAAACCTTTCACATTTCTCTAAAAAAAGGTTGGGGGACACCCTTGAGGATAGGTTGGGGCTGGACATCATTCCACAGTCCTTGTAGGTGAGAAAGTGAGTGTTCCTCTAAGTAGAAATGATCTTCAGCTCTTTGTAATGAATTCATTCCCTTTTATTACATTTTTTTCCATTCCATATCCTGGTGTTACTATTGAAAGGGTTCAGGATAACATGAAATTAATAGATTATCTACACTTATTAAAAATATCATAATATGTAAATATTTGTATATGTGCATATACATTTTAGGGGCCAAAGAAGAGAGGAAAGCAAGTACTTACTTACTTTTGTAGAAATCCTGAACGAGGAAAATTGCCCGAACCTCTGACAGGTAGTGACATTCAGGAGATACCTGAGCCTAAAATTCAGAATACTCCATGATATTGAAGGAAGCCCATTAAATCTCAGTACGTGTGGATCTGTGAATTTATTTATAACAGTAACCTTACAACATTGGATATGCTGTGATTATTCTACACTGTACCATGGCAATTTATTCCATTGTAGAATTTAAAATAGCTTCTGTATTCCCCTGCCCCCCGCCACCCTTTTAAACCTCCGTTTCAGGCATCTCCTGATTATGTGATTGTGGCATTATTTTGTGTATGTATGAAAATTTTCACTAGGCCCAAATAGAGTGACTAAATATTTGCAACTCTAATTGATTTTCATTCCTCCTTCAGTTTAAGAAATTACATATGGCATTTACTACATGCCTCTCATATTACAGAAAAATGAATTACCTTGAATTAAAACATTAGAAGTTTTCAGAATTCTTAGTCAATGTTTCCTTCTTTTCTCAAAACATGAAAAAAAGAATGATATTAGTTAATCAGATGGCTATATTGCTGAGACATATTAATTAGTTTTGATTTTAGTTCAGATTGCAAAGCAACTGGTTGACTTGGTCAACTGATTCCATAAAATAATCTTCAAAGAAAAATAATTATTCATGTCTGTTTTATTTGTTACCTATTGATTAACTATTAATTATATTCTACTACCCCTAAATGTGTCGGATAGTATTAGCACAGCTTTATGTATTAAATGACCAGCTGATAAGTAAAACATACCTAACAATTGTTTTCTCTGTCTAAATTAGATTGAACTACTCTTTTTGTAAATTATTAAAGCATTAAACCCTTTTTATTATGTAGACTTATTGTTACCTATGATTTTAAATACTAAATTGGGCCAAATTTATAATTTTCTTCCAATATCTATTCATATTTATGTTTTAATTTTATTTGACTTTTCCCTTAGTCCTTTAACACATTTTTTTCTCCCTAGAGTCATATTACTTATGAATCTTACAGTTACTTTCTACTTAGTTACTCTAAAGAAACCCTTTAATCCCTCCACCTCAACAGATAACAATTTAACTTAAATTATTATGAATTCATTTATCATTCAGAAGAAAACAGGCATACATCTTCATTACCTTGAATGAGTAATGGTTTTTCAGATATGACAGCAAAAGTGATAATAGAAAAAGAAAAGATAAATTGGACGTCATGCAAGCTAAAAACTTTCATGCTACAACTCATAGACTAAGACTCAATATTTGTAAATCATATATCAGATAAGGAATTCAAATCCAAGGTATATGAGAATATATAATATGCAAAGAACTCCTACAACTCAGTAATAAACAGGTAAATACTCCAATTAAAATATAGATAGAGGATCTAAAGAAACATTTCTCTGAAGAAGACAAACACAGGCCAATGAGCACATGAAAAGATGTTCATCATTAGCCATTAGAGAAAAACAAATCAAGTCCATGATGAGATTCTACTTCATACTCTCCAGGGTGTGGAGAGAATGTGGAGAAACTGAGACCCTCATACAGTGTTGATGAGACTGTAAAAAGGTACAGCCACTTCAGAAACAATTTGTTGGTTCTTACAAGGTTAAACACAGATTTACCATATGACCAAATAATTCTACTGCTAGCTATAAATCCAAAAGAAATGCACATAGGTCTATCCCAAACCTTGAAAAAATTATCATAGTAGCCAAAAAGTAGAAACACGCACATTTTCAATTGATGAATGGGAAATGAAATATTGTATATTCACACAGTGGACAGAGAGTGTAGAATGGAAGTGGTGAGAGCATGCATACATGCCATTGACCTGTAAGGAAAACTACTCATTCTTTACTAACAATGTGATTAGCTGTGTGTTTTCACATGTGCTTTTTATCTGTTTGACGTTCCCTCTATTCACAGTTTGTTGAGCATTTTTATCATGCAAAAGTTGAATATTTCCATTTTTCTCTCTATTAACACGATCATATGGTTTTCGTCCTTTTTCTAGCAATAGGACATATTGCACTGATGGTTTAGCAGATGCTATGCCAATCTCATATTCCTGTGAAAAAATTCCACTTGCTCATGGTGTGTACTCTTTTATTGCTGAACTTGGTTTGCTAATATTTTATTGTAGATTTTTGCTTTTATATTCATAAGAATGATTGGTCTGTAGTTTTCTTACATTGCAATATTGCAGTCTGGTTTTGTATTAAGAAAATACTGAACAAATGAAATGAATTGGAAAATGTTTCCTCCTCTTTTTTATTTTTTGAAATAATTTGTGAAGGGTTGGTGGTAAGTTTTTAAATGCTTGGTTGAATTCACTATAAAAAGTTTTCTGGGCCTGGACTTTTCTTCTGGGAAGTTTTAAAATCACTAATTCAATTGTGTTACTAGTCTATTCAGATTTTGTACATTTTTTAGTCAGTTTCAGTAATTTATGTCTTTCTTTAATTTCATGAATTTCATCCAAGTTATCTAATTTGTTGGCACACAGTTGGGTATTCCTTATAATACTTTTTATTCATGAGAAGTTGGTCATAATGTCTGTTCTTTAATTCATGATTTTAGCAAAAAATCAATTTTTGATTTATGTTTCTATAATTCTACATAAAGTCTTCCAGAAAATCAAAGAGGAATGAATATTTCCCAACTTACTCTATGAGGCCAGCATTATTCTGATGTCAAATACACAAAAATATTTCAAGAGAAAAAAATATTCCTCATAAACACAGATACAAAAATTCCTTTAAATGATTTAGAAAATAAATAAATAATACATAAAAAGATAATACATTATGGCCAAATGTGATTTGTCCCCTGAATAAATGGTTGGTTTCAAATTAGAAAATTAATCAGTGTAAACCCTGGCTGGGTAGGTCAATTGGTTAGAGCATCCTCTCCATAATGCAAAGTTGTGGGTTCATTCCCCAGTCAGGGCACACACAAGAATCAACCAATGAATGTATAATTAAGTGGAACAACAAATCACTGTTTCTCACTCTCTCTAAAAAAATCAATCAATAAATGTAAAAAAATCAATCAGTGTAATTCACCATATTAAAAGATGAAAAAAGTGAAACCACCTGATTTTCTCAATACATGCAAAATAAGCTTTAGACAGCATTGCAAACCTATTCCTAAATAAAAACCCTCAGCAAAATAGAAAGAGGGAGAACTTACTCAATGTCATAAAGGGTATCTCTGAAAAATCTATAACTAATATTGTAAGTAAAGGTGAAAGACTGGATGCTTTCACCCTAAGATCAGAAACAAAGTAAGAGTGTCTGTTCTTATCACTTTGATTAAACATTGGGCATGATGGTCTAGTCAGTGAAATAAAGCAAGCCAAAAAAATAATGGGGGAAAGACGCAGGGATTAAGAAGCATAATTGGGGAGAGAGGAAGATGGCAGCCTTGTAGTAGTCGTGATCCCCCTCTCCAGTGCTCGAGGGAGAATTTGGCCGATCTGAGGAGAGACAGAGCAGGAGACCATGGATATCGCAACATTTATGAAAATAGGGCATCAGAAGTTATCCAGATATTGAATGAACGGACGGTAAGAGGCCAGCTTCAGGATCATAAGGGACCTGTGATAGGGGTGGAGGGCAGGCCTGCGCGCTCCTGGGTCTGTCTCCGGGCACCGGGGAGAGCGAAGTCGCCGCGTGTCCCTGTCCCGTCCCCAGACAAGGTTTGGGAAGCAGAAGCGCAGGAGCTGTGTGCACCCACGAACTTTCTGGGGAACAGTGAGTACCCAGTCTGCCAGACCAAGAGAGACCTTGCCATGGGGGTGGAAGCCTTGCCGTGGGTGCCCACGCCCCCAACCAGAGGAGTGTGTGGTTTTGGGGGAGACTGAGACCCCACGGCCGGGAACAAGGGAAGGGCTTCAGAAGCTGAGGCGATTTGGCGTGGGCTCGCGCCCTGCCGGATACCTCACTCAAACGGAGAACCCAGAAAAGACACACCTATTCCGGGGTCCTGGGGTCTGCAGCAGAGGCAAAGGGAAGGGCGCGACCCTTCCCAAACCCAGGAGGGTGCATCGCGAAACCGGAGGAGAGATGGTGCTTCCACGAGGGGAAGTACCGGGCTCCTCTAGTCCCAGTCCAGGCACCGTGAACCCAGAAGACAGGCGGGTGCTTCGCTGAGCATAGAGCCTGTGGTGGCGAAGCTGGGGGAGGGGCGCAACCCCTTGCCATCTCCGCAGCTTGCACCCTGAGCCCAGACGGACAGCAATCCTTTCTGGGAAAAGCTGGTGGCCAGCCCTGAGTCTGTCTGAGTTCTGTCTTAGAAAGGTGAAAGGCATTCTTACTGCTCCTCAGCCTGCTTGAGCTGGCAGGAGCAGAAAGGCTGATTTGGCCAGGCAAAAAACAACAAGAGTTTGTTATTTTTTATTTTTTTTAAATTTGCTTTTGTTGTTTTTTTTTTGTTGTTGTTGTTTCTTTGTTTATTTTTTCTTTCTCTCTCTCTCGGTGTGTGTGTGTTTTCTTCTTCTTTTTTTCTTTCTTTCTTTTTTCTTTTTTCCCCCTTATCCTGCTGTTGTTGTTTGTTTGATTTTATCTTGTTTTTGTTTATTAAGCAACTTTTATTTTTTTTAAAAACTCTTATTATTTTTATATCTCTCAATTCCTTATGATTCTCTTCCATCCATCTTAGTGCTATTACTTGTGCTCCAAATCTATCCCTCCTGCAATACATCTTCTGGGTTTTTTTTTTTGGTTGTTGTTGTTTGTTTTTTTTGTTTTTGCATGCAAATTTATATTATCTTTTTCTCTCTTTTCTGACATTTTTTATTTCAACAGCATTTTCTTTTCTTTCTACATAATCTTCTTTGCTTGGCTAGTTATACTGTCGATTGATAGGTTCCCCCTATTATCTCATTCACAATGTGTTGATAATTTACTGTCCCTCACTTGGGTCCCATTGGTACACCACTCAAGATTCTATGCTCCTTATTCTTGTTGTCTAGATCTCATAGAATCTGCCGCAAGATTGTTGCTTCAATATTACTATAAATAAGACTTATTCCATACACTTGTAAATACAACTTAAGACCCCTCACAGATCTTGGCTCACTTCGCAATTTCCTAAACTCTACTAACGTAGGGGTTATCTCTATTTTTTTACACACTACCCCTATTTACTATTCTTTATTCCTACCTTACCTCAGAATCTGACCTCTTGCTGCCTCATAGCTTTGTAGATCCAACTAACAACACTTTCCTCTCCACTAAGAGTCTTATCTTTCCATACTTTTTAAAATGTGCATAGTAGGGCGGAAGATCACGGTTTACACTATATATAGCCAAAGGATCTCCCATCTCTTCTCTACTGGCTGCTACTGTAAATATCATAGAATACTGGTTTGCTGTCTTAACCCATTTTGCCTTACTCCTCCAACTGATCACAGAAAAGAGTAGGGGGAAGCTGTGAACACCAGGATACCCAAAAGAGACTACACCACTGATCCTCACAGGTATTCTACCACAGAAGTTCACACCATAAACACAAGGAACCAGAACAGATCAAGTTAAGAAACAGAGGTTAACATGAAGAGTCTAAGGAACAATGAGAAGACAAAGAAACAATCCGCAAATGAAGGGAAAGGAGGAAGCCTCAGAAGGAATGCTAAATGAAATAGAGGCAACTCAACTATCAGATATTGAGTTCAAAACAATGATTATAAGGAAGTTCAACGAGCTCACAATGAGCTTCCAGAAACTACAGGGAAGCTACATTGATCTCATTGCAAACTATATCAATATGAAAAAGGAAATAGAAACTATCAACAAAGGCCAAGAGGAAATGAAGAATAAAATTTCTGAACTGAAGAACACAGTAGAAGGAATGAAAAGCACGATTGATGAAGCAGAAGATCGGATCAGTGAATTGGAGGACAAAGTAGAAAAAAACATCCAGAAAGAACAAGAAAAGGAAAAGAGGCTCAGAAAAAATGAAGGGGGATTAAGTGAAATGCAAGACAATATGAAACATAATAATATCCGTATAATAGGGATACCAGAAGGAGAAGAAGATGAGCAAGGGATAGAAAACCTACTTGACAAAGTAATGAAGAAAAACTTCACCAATTTGATGAGAGAAAAAGTCACACAAATCCAGGAAACACAAAGAGTTCCAATCAAGAGGAACCCAAAGAGGCCCACCTCAAGATACATCATAATTAAAATGGCAAAATTTCAAAACAAAGAGAGAATATTAAAGGCAGCAAGGGAGAAAAAGGAAGTAACATACAAGGGAGCCCCAATAAGGCTAACAGCTGACTTCTCAATGGAAACACTTCAAGCCAGAAGGGAATGGCAAGAAATATTCCAAGTAATGAGAACCAGAGGCCTGGGGCCAAGGCTACTTTACCCAGCAAGGCTCTCAATCAAGATAGAAGGCGAAATAAGAAGCTTCCCAGACAAAAGAAGTCTAAAAGAATATACCTCCACTAAACCAGCTCTGCAAGAGATACTAAAGGGTCTGATTTAAGGAAAGGAAGGAAAAGAGAAAGAGAGAGAGGAACACACGTACATAAATGGCATAAGTACCTATCAGTAATAACCTTAAATGTAAATGGATTAAATGCTCCAATCAAAAGACATAGAATAGCTCAATGGATAAGGAAACATGACCCACACATATGCTGCCTACAAGAGATCCACCTCAGGATAAAAGACCTGCACAGGCTGAAAGTGAAGGGCTGGAAACAAATTTTCCAAGCAAATGGACAGGGAAAAAAAACTGGGGTAGCAATACTCATTTCAAACAAAATAGACTTCAAAAAAAGGGCCATAAAGAGAGACCCAGAAGGTCACTTCATAATACTCAAGGGAAGAATCCACCAAGAAGACATCAATATTGTAAATATATATGCACCCAACATAGGTGCACCCAAATACATAAAGAAAATCCTAGTGGACTTTAAGAAAGATATTGACAGCAACACAATTATAGTGGGGGATTTTAACACCCCACCCCCCAAAATGGACAGATCTTCCAAACAAAATATCAACAAAGATATCGTGGCATTGAACAATACCCTAAATGAAATGGACTTGATTGATCTATTTAGAGCCCTCCATCCCAAAGAAGCTAAATACACATTCTTTTCAAATGTACATGGAACATTTTCAAAGATAGACCACATGATAGGACACAAAGCAAGTCTCAACAAGGTCAAGAAAATTGAAATCATACCAAGCATTTTCTCGGATCACAAGGGAATAAAACTAGAAACCAAATCCAAGGAAAAAAACCCAAAACACTCAAAATCATGGAGATTAAATAGCATGCTATTAAACAATGAATGGGTCAAGGATGAAATTAGGGAAGAAATCAAAAGGTTTCTGGAAACAAATGGAAATGAACTTACAACAACCCAAAACTTATGGGACACAGCAAAGGCAGTATTGAGAGGGAAGTTCATAGCGATACAAGCATACCTAAAAAAGATAGAAATATTTCAAACAAACAACCTAACCCTACGTCTGCAAGAACTAAAGGAACAACAACCAAGACAGCCCAGAGCAAGTAGAAGGAAGGAAATAACCAAGATCAGAGCAGAATTAAATGACATAGAGACTAAAAGCACAATTCTAAGGATCAATGAATCCAGGAGCTGGTTCTTTGAAAAGATAAACAAAATCGACAAGCCTTTAAGCAGACTCATCAAGAAAAAAAGAGAGAAGACCCAAATAAACACAATCAGAAATGAAAAAGGAGAGATTACAACTGACACCACAGAAATACAAAGAATTGTAAGAAATTACTACGAAGAACTGTATGCCAAGAAATTTGAAAACCTAGATGAAATGGACAAATTTCTAGAAAAATATAATCTTCCAAAACTCAATGAAAAAGAAGCAGAAAACCTGAACAAACCAATAACAGCAAAAGAAATTGAAGCAGTAATTAAA